>BDUI01000503.1:91119-112464 GCA_002335545.1 Apodemus speciosus | reverse complement strand
AAGAAAAATGAAGCAATTGTAGGCCATCAAGTTCAGGGTCAAGTTTATCACTCTCTCTGTGCAGTCTGCAAGTGACATCCATTTGTTTGATGCATTTCAGGTTATCACTGTGCCTAACTTTTGCAGATCGATATTCTAGATGAAATTGAAGATCTTATTTCACAGCGTGACACCAAACAATCCTTTAGCATCTTTTCTGGCTCCTTTAAAGCTAGTCTTTAAAGGAGAGAACATCACACACTGAGTCAAATGAGGTCGCGCATCCTCCTCTTGTATCATTAACCCTAAGCACAGACCTCCCTTTGAGAATACCAGGCATGTTTTCCAAAATAATTACTATGATCTTGATGTTCTTCCAACTTCACTTGGAAGACAGCTTGAAAATGTTCATATACATACATATATATATACATATGTGTGTATATATATATATATATATGTTTTATCAAGTTTGGAGGTAACTTTTTCTTTTTTATTTATTGTATGGGTGGGTATATGTATGGAAATTATAGAACAATAGAACAATTAAGGAAGTTCCTTCTCTCCTTCCACTCTGTGGACCTACAAGGATCCAACTCAGGTCATCAAGCTTGGCAGTAAAAGACCTTCTGTGCTGAGACATCTTGCTGGCCGTTTTTCTTTTTATATACTCATCAAGAGTGGGTGACACATTCCTCTCAGAGGACAACARTCCCATGGGAAAAGTAGCAAGTGATGAAACATTTATTAAAATATCTAATTAAAGTAAAATTACAACTTAATGTTTACTTCTAAATTCCCTTCTATTAAAAAAAATGGAAACCTCTTCTTTCTAGTCACCTGTCTGGCTCTCCTTTACTCCGAGATGTTACCTTCTGTGTCCGATAGTCCCTGGTTGTCCACCTGAGACAGCAGCATAGGAGATGTGGTAGAAGATACGTTTCCAGAGATTGACATAAACGACAGCACCGATGAAAAGTCTAGAAGCCCTCCTTTACCTAGACTTCATGAAACCAAAGGACCATGCTTATCAACGCTCGAATTACATGAACATTACGTGCCTGGGACTGCCATATTTATCCCAGACCAGATCACTACGAAACCTTGACTCACCACTGCAGGGTCCCCGCTTTGCCCTCTTGGATCCTGCCCTCCAGACTCAGACACACCTGTAAAATTCAAGCATCTAAGAGGAGAGCAAGCCCTTTGGGACTGGCTTGAGCAGTCAAGTCTAGACAAATGGACCCACCCTAAGGACCTCACAGATTCCACACCTGCAGGTTTTCAACTAGTGGGTCTGTAGCTTACAGGACTTCTGTATTTGTCCTTGGGATGCTCCTTCGATCACATTGTAGGAAATGTCTTTGGTGTATCTGTGCCAAAAGACTAATTCGCCAGAATAAGCCCATCTGTAACAGTAGCCTCTAATTTTTATTATTCTAATAGCTAAAAATGCTATTAAAAAATAACTGAATTGACTTTCTATTTCCCACTAATGATCAGATATTAGACCATTCAAATAATGTACTAAAATGAGCAGCCATTAAACATTAGGACAATAATGTAAAAATTGGAAATCATTGCTTCATTATGCCCAGAATGTTAAAGTAACCCATTGCGCAGTAACGGGGTATGGGGAATTACTTTTTATATAAACTGAAAAATGAACAGAAATGCTCAGAGTAAGCATTAGAAAGAATTTGTTGAGTCAACAAAATGTATTATAATGTGACCTTCAAAAATGCCTTTAAAATACAGGACATAGATTTTATACAGCTCATTATGTTCATGTACCAAATATGCAGCTCTCTGCCTTGCAGAGAGTGATTGACTGTGATAACTGCAGTAGCATTTAGCTCTAGCCCTCTAGAATAGCTATGTTCTGCCCACCTCTTCTGCCAGAGCTAGCATCTACTGGCTAACAGAGAAGTCCTTAACTTAGCAGAGTACTAGCTTCCACCAATCCAAAAGTTAAAATGTGATCTTGGATCTATAGCAAAAGCTCCCGCCTTCTTGCTTGTGTCCATCACTCTGATGTGGACAGCAATATTTATATTTGTCTTTATTTATGCCTTTCTTCATCCTATAAAACTACATGGCTTCCACATTGGAACATGGAATTTGGGATAACCTAAATCTGTGTGTCTGAGCCATGATCACCCAAGAAGGGTCCAGAATAAACTATCTCCCTTAAGATGGGAGCTTTAGTTTTGTGTCGACAGAATTTATGTCAAAAGTCAAAGAATGGCTAAGGAAATTGAAGTGTTAACGAGTCAGGTTTGCTCCTGTGCTCAGGGCACTAACTTTTCACCAGTGCAAATGTAATGGGATTTTCTTCTGGAGATTCAACTTTGAGTGTATTGAACATTGACTACAACTGGCAGAAACTCCTCGATGACAGAAATATGAAGTGTTAGGTCCCACACTCCAAGGAGTCAGTACCACTGGCAGTCTAGAGATGACAGTCTGGGTTCTGCTTTGGCTGACAGAGTTTCTGGTGGAGAGATGAAAAGGGACACTCAACATTCTTTCAAAACCTACGAAAAGGGGCTGTCTGTGAAAGCGGAGCCACTCCCCTTATCTCTTCTCTCACATAAGGGGGCATCTGCTTACATAAATGCTCCACACTAACCCTCCAGCTCCTTGATGAATGCCTGTTGAATACTATTGATGAATGCCTGTAACACACGTCAAAGCCGCAGCACTGGCCTCTGAGCTCAGCTCCCAGACTAAGCTCGGTCCCAGTCTATTCTGGCTTCCAGCTTCCTCCCCCACTGCTCTCTTTCAAACTGTCAAGGCTTTTCCTCCTTTTGCTCCTCTCTCTGTCCCCAAGAGGTATGCAAGGCAGCCTCAGACTCCACAAATGCCTCTGGCTATCCTGTCTCTACTACTTAAGAGACAGCCATGCTGCAGTCCCATATTTAAATAAATCTTGACTTTCCATGGTCACATGGAGTGGGTCACTGTTCCCTCATTTTCAGTAAGGAACATTTCATCAAACCCAGCAAACTCCACACCACACAAAAGACTTCTTCAGGTTTATACAGGAAAAATAACCACTTTCTTTTTTTCACAGTTTATCTTTTTGTTCACATTACATTCCAATCTCAGTCCTCCTTCCCCTCCTCCTGGTTCAGTGCTTGCAAACCCCTCCCCACATTACCCCCTTCCCTTCTCCTCCCAGAATGGGGAGCCCAACCCCTGTAGGTATGATCCTGCCCTCAGACATTTAGTCCCAGCAGGACTAAGCACATCCTCTACCACTGAGGCCAACCAGGAAGTACAGATAGGGGAAGGAGATCCAATGGAAGGCGACAGAGTCAGAGACAGCCTCACTCCAGTTGTTAGGGTATCCACATGGAGACCAATCTGTACATCAGCTACAAATGTGTATGTCTGTGGGGGGTTGGGGGGCTATGTCAAGGTAACAAGATCACAAGTTCCTGGCCAGCCAGTACTGCTGAATAAGAATGTCTCCAAAACCAAACGAGCATGCAAGCAAGCAAACAAGAACAGGAAATACACACCGCTCCAGGGAGTAAATATGACATAACGATTGTGCATACAAACAACGTGTCTCACAGAGCACATCTTTACAACTTTATGGTCATGCTAATATTCTGTGGGGATGGGCTTTTCTAAGCACACTGGGAGCTCAGCCTGCCTGAGCAAAACCATACGGTCTTCAGAAACGTTAGCAGACCAAGCACACTGTAAGACGGCTTCCTGTGCTCTATTCTTTCATTCAATTCATGTGTATTGTTCGGTCAGAGGTCTAGCCACAGTTAATGTGCAGATTTCATTTTCTCCTGAGAGCTCAGAAGAGCTGATACCTGACTAAAACAAAGAAAAACAAAACAGGTAACTATGCCTCAGTCCAAGTGATTTTTATACACTTACTTATTTATTATCATTTTATGTGTACAATCATTTTGTCTACAGGTATGTCTATGTGTCATGAGTGTGCCTGGTGTGCTTGGTGGTCAGAAGAGGGTGTCAGGTCTCTTGGAACTGGAGTTACAGATGATTGTGAGCTGCCAAGTGGATGCTATGAGCACAGCCTAATCCTCTGCAAGAGCAGCAAGCACGCCCTCCTAACTACTAAGCCATCTCCCACATCCTCAGAATAACTTTTTTTAAGTCATCAAAATAATTTATAATAGTTTAAATGCCTCTTAAATATACATGCTATCTTCTGAGGCTAAAAGTAGTATGCACTCAGTCAGTTTTTAAAATCTATTTGGAACATTACACATGATAGAAGTAGAAAAAAATCTCTTATGAAGTCCTTAATGAAAGGAAATTGTGACAAGTTCCTGATTAGACAGAAACCATTCCATCTCTAAGGGAGAGTACGCAGCATAAATGTGGCTTCATAGTATGAATTGGGTAGTGCTCCTTCTGTTTCTATTTTGTGGGATAGTTTGAAGAGTATTGGCATTAGGTGTTCTTTGAAAGTCTGATAGAATTCTGCACTAAAACCATCTGGTTCTGGGCTTTTTTTTNNNTTTTTTTTGGTTGGGAGACTTTTAATGGCTGCTTCTATTTCTTTAGGGGTTATGGGATTGTTTAGATGATCTATCTGATCCTGATTTAACTTTGGTATCTGGTATCTGTCTAGAAGATTGTCCATTTCATTCAGATTTTCCAGGTCTGTTGAATATAGGCCTTTGTAGTAGGATCTGATGGTTTTTAAAATTTCCTCAGTTTCTGTTGTTATTTCTCTCTTTTCATTTCTGATTTTGTTAATTTGGATACTGTCTCTGTGTCCTCTGGTTAGTCTGGCTAAGGGTTTATGTATCTTGTTGATTTTCTCAAATAAACAACTCCTGGTTTTGTTGATTCTTTGTATAGTTCTTTTTGTTTCTACTTGGTAATTTCAGCCCTAAGAATGACTATTTCCTGCCTCCTACTCCTTTTGGGTGTATTTGCTTCTTCTTGTTCTAGAGATGAAAGGTATGCTATTAAGCTGATAGTGTAGGCTCTCTCCAGTTTCTTTCTGGAGACACTCAGAGCTATGGATTTTCCTCTTAGCACTGCTTTCATTGTGTCCCATAAGTTTGGGTATGTCATGCCTTCATTTTCATTGAATTATAAAGTCTTTAATTTCTTTATTTCTTCCTTGACCAAGTTATCACTGAGTAGGGCATTGTTCAGCTTCTATGCATATGTGGGTTTTCTGTTGTTTTTCTTGTTATTGAAGACCACTCTTAGTCTGTGGTGATCTGATGGGATGTATGGGATTATTTCTATCTTCTTGTATCTTTTGAGGTATATTATATTGTCAGTTTTGGAGAAGGTACCATGAGGTGCTGAGAAGGAGGTATATTCCTTTGTTTTGGGATGAAATGTTCTATAAATATCTATTAAATCCATTTGGTCCATAACTTCTGTTATTTTCATTGCGTCTCTGTTTACTTTGTGTTTCCATGATCTGACCATTGATGAGAGTGGGGTGTTGAAGTCTTCCACTATTACTGTGTGAGTTGCAATGTGTGCTTTGAGTTGTAGTAAAGTTTCTTTTATGCATGTGGCTGCCCTTGCATTTGGAGCATAGATGTTCAGAATTAAGAGTTCTTCTTGGTAGATTTTTCTTTGTTGAGTATGAGTGTCCTTCCTCATCTTTTTTTTTTTTTTTGATAACTTTTGGTTGAAAGTCAATTTTATTTGATATTAAAGTGGCTACTCCAGCTTATTTCTTGGGATCATTTGCTGGGAAAATTGTTTTCCAGCCCTTTACTCTGAGGTAGTGTCTGTCTTTGACACTGAGATGAGTTTCCTGTATGCAGCAAAATGCTGTTCCTGTTTACGTATCCAGTCTGTTAGTCTATCTCTTTTTATTGGGGAATTGAGTCCATTGATGTTAAGAGATATTAAGGAATACGGAAGCAACAACATGGATTGCTGCTTCCTGTTATTTTTGATGTTATTTTTATGTTTGTGTCACTATCTTCTTTTGGGTTTGTTGAAAGAGGATTACTTTCTTGGTTTTTCTTTCTTTTTTTGTTTTTTGTTTTTTGTTTTTGTTTTTGTTTTTGTTTTTTCTGAGACAGGGTTTCTCTGTGTAACTCTGGCAGTTCTGGAACTCGCTCTGTAGACCAGGCTGACCTCGAACTCAGAAATCTGCCTGCCTCTGCCTCCCAAGTGCTGGGATTAAAGGTATGCACCACCACTGCCCACCACTTCCTTGCTTTTTCTAGAGTGTAGTTTCTCTCCTTAAGTTGGTATTTTCTATCTATTATTCTTTGTAGGGCTGATTTGTGAAAAGATATTGTGTAAACTTGGTTTTGTCATGGAATATCGTGGTTTCTCCATCTATGGTGATTGAGAGTTTGGCTGGGTATAGTAGCCTGGGCTGGCATTTGTGTTCTCTTAGGATCTATATAACATCTGTCCAGGATCTTCTGGCTTTCATCTCTGGCAAGAAGTCTAGTGTAAGTCTGATATGTCTGCCTTTATATGTTACTTGCCCTTTTTCCCTTACTGCTTTTAATATTCTTTCTTTGGTGAATTTGGTTTTGTAATTATTTTGTGATGGGAGGAATTTCTTTTCTAGTGCAGTCTGTTTGGAGTTCTGTAGGCTTCTTTTATGTTCATGGGCATCTCTTTCTTTAGGATAGGGAAATTTTCTTCTATACTTTTGTTGAAGATATTTACTGGCCCTTTAACTTGGGAGTCTTTGCTTTCCTTTATTCCTATTATGTTGAGGTTTGGTCTTCTCGTTGTGTACTGAATTTTCTGGATGTTTCAGGTTAGGAGCTTTTTGCCTTTTATATTTTCTTTGTTGTGTCAATGTTTTCTATGGTACCTTCTGTACCTGAGATTCTCTCTTCTATCTCTTGTATTCTGTTGATGGTGCTTGCATCTGTAACTCCTGATCTCTTTCCTAGGTTTTCTATTTCCAGTGTTGTCTCCCTTTGTGATTTCTTCATTGTTTCTAATTCCATTTTTAGATCCTGGGTGGTTTTGTTCAATTCATTCACCTGTTTGGTTGTGTTTTCCTGTCATTCTTTTAGGGATTTTTGTGTTTCTTTAAGGGCTTTTACCTGTTTACCTGTGTTCTCCTGTATTTCTTTAAGGGAGTTATTTATGTCCTTGTTAAAGTCCTCTATCATCACCATGAGATGTGATTTTGAATCAGAGTCTTGCTTTTCTGGTATTTCGGGGGTATCCAGGGCTTGCTGTGGTGGGAGAACTGGGTTCTGATAATGCCAAGTAGCCTTGGTTTCTGCTGTTTGTGTTCTTGTCCTTGCCTCTTGCCATTTGGTTATCTCTGGTGTTAGCTGGTCTTTCTGCCTCTGACTGTGGCTTGTCCCTCCTGTAAGCCTGTGTGTCTGTACTCATGGGAGACCCGTTCTCTCTGAGAGGAATTTGGGTATGGAGACTGTGGCACATGGTCAGCTCCGAGGTGCAAATGAAAACTGGAAGGATCTTGTCCCTGGCTTTTCCTTGGTTCCAGTGTCTTGATGGCTCTGAGTGGGTCTCTCTGAGCAGAAGTTTTGATCTTACTTGTACTCACAGGTGTGTCTGCACTCCTGCGAGACCAGCTCTATCCTGGTGGTATTTGGGTATGGAGCACTGTGGCACAGGATCAGCTCTGGGTGCAGACCGATTTCTCCTTCTTGCTGTACTGCTGGAGTTTTCATTGTATTCTAGGTATAGTAAAAGTGATTGTATTTATTTGACTATGTAGGTTCAGAGGTTCACTCCATTATTAAGACAAGAGCATGGCAGCATCCAGGCAGGCATGGTGCAGGAGWGGCTGAGAGTTCTACATCTTTATCTGAAGGCTGCTAGTAGAATACCAACTCTCCAAATAACTTTTTTAAAGGCATCCAGGAAGAAGGCAATGGCCCAGTGGGTTACACTCTTGCTGTGCAAACCTGAGAGTGCTGAGCTTGAAGCCCCACAACTCACATTACTTCCGGGCACAACAGTGCACACTCTATAGCCCAGCTTCCTGAAAGATGGGAGACAAAACCAGTAGAATCTCTGGGACATGATACCCTGTCTCAAACAAAATGGGAGGGAAGGACCAACACCTGAGGCTTTCTTCTGACACACACCCTGTGGCATATATATATATATATATATATATATATATATATATATATATATATATATATCCAAATAAACAAAGGAGGTGAGGGAGGGAAGGGAGAAAGAAAGAGAAAGAGAGAAAGAGAGACTCTCCATCCAGAGATCCACCAAAATTTTTCAATTTCTTATACCATGTTTTGCTGGCCCCTTCCTAACAGATCTGTATATAATCCATGAGTCCATTGCTGAAAACAAAATAGTCTCCTTTGAGGAACATATTCTGGGCTTGGAGCCAAGTTGAAACAACACTGAAGAGTATCACCATTAGTGATTTAATATTCTAGCACAAATGATGAGCATCTGATAAAGTCAAGGCACTCATATTTCATTGGTGTAGTGATAGTGGCTGAAAATTTAGGGAAGATATAGTAGAAAATTCTGTTCCAGTCAACTCTGAAGTCAAGAACAGTTGTAGGTTGATTGGCCTATGTCAACTATTGTTGGTCAAAAAGTAGCCACACTGAAAATCTCTTCTGCTCCCCTCCAACAGCCCAAGTTCTCAGACAATTTTCACATTTCCCTGTCGACCTCTTCCTTTCATAAGTGCCCTTGTTAGTTTCATTGATCCCCTAGATAATCCATACCTCACTGACAGATCTATAACTTAGTTGTATTAGCAGTGTCTCCTCAGCTGTACAAAGGAGTATGCTCACTAGCATATGTGTTGGGAAACAACCCTTAAAGCATCTTATTTTTCACTAACACTATGACCTTAACACAGCATCATCATCTTACAGTCACCACACTATGAAGATGTCAATTTTCTCTGTGAATAGAAATCTATTGTCATTTATTTATTTATTTATTTATTTATTTATTTATTTATTCACTTTATATCCCAATCTATACCCCCCATTCCTGTCCTCCATATTCTACCATCTCATCCCCCTTCCCATATATCCCCTTCCCATGCTCTTTAGAGAAGGAGAGTCCACCACATGTGTACCAACCTCCATAGAACATCAAGTCTCATCAGGACTGTGATGGTTTGTATATGCTCATCCCAGGGAATGGCACTATTAGAAGGTGTGGCCTTGTTGAAGGAAGTGTGTCACTGTGGGGATGGACTTGGAGATCTTCCTCCTAGATGTGTGAGGATGCTCAGTCTGTTTCTGGCTTCCTTTGGATAAAGATGTAGAACCCGCAGCTCCTCCTTTACCATTCCTGCCTGGATGCTGCCATTCTTCTGCCTTGATGACAATGAACTGAATCTCTGGACCTGTAAGCCAGCCCCCAATTAAATGTTGTCATTTATAAAACGTGCCTTCATCATGATATCTGTTCACAGCAGTAAAACCAGCCAGTTGAAGCAGCACCATTCATTGAAAATTGTCTTTTTAATACTGGATGGTTTTAATCTCCTTTGTCAAAGAACAAGTGACCATAGATGTGTGGGTTCATTTCTGGGTCTTCAATTCTATTCCATTGATATTCCTGCCCATCTCTGTACCAGTACAAAGTAATTTTTACCACTATTGCTTTGTAGTTTAGCTTGAGGTCAGGAATGTTGATTCCCTGAGTTCTTTTATTATTGAGAATAGTTTTCACCATCCTGAGTTTTGTATTATTCCAAATGAATTTGCAAATTGCTCTTTCTAACTCTATGAAGAATTGAGTTGGAATTTTGGTGGGGATTGCATTGAATCTATACATTGCTTTCAGCAAGATGGCTAGTTTTACTATATTAATCCTGCCAATCCATGAGCATGGGAGATCTTTCCATCTTCTGAGATCTCCTTTGATTTCTTTCTTCAGATACTTGAAGTTCATGTCATGCAGATCTTTCACTTGCTTGACTAGAGTCACATCAAGGTATTTTATATTATTTGTGACTATTGTAAAGGGTGTCATTTCTCTAATTTCTTTCTCAGCCTGTTTATCCTTTGAGTATAGGAAGCCTACTGATTTGTTTGAGTTAATTTTATATCCAGCTACTTTGCTGAAGTTTCTTGTCAAATTTCAGAGTTCTCTGGTGGAATTTTGGAGTCACTTAAGTATATTATCATATCATCTAAAAATATTTTGACTTCTTTCTTTCCAATTTGTAGCCCTTTGACCCCCTTTTGTTGTCTAATTTTTATGGCTAGGACTTCGAATACTATATTGAATAGGTAGGGAGAGAGTCGCAGCCTTGTCTAGTCCCTGATCTTCAATAACAACAAAAACAATGGAAAGCTGACATACACATGGAAACTGAACAACAGTTATCTACTCAATGATAACTTGGTCAAGAGGAAATAAAGAAACATAAGGATAAGGATAATAAGCTGGATAAGGAGAGACATTGTAATGTACATATAAATTCACAGAACAGTGGTGGCATGCACAAGGCATGTGTGGATCTGCACCAGGTGAGGCCCCAACATTGAGAAGAATGGTGGACACAAGCCCACATCCCTGAGAAGCTAGCTCCAATTGATAACTACTCACAAATTAAAACTTAGTTTTCTCCTGCAGAGTAATACTGGGTTTTGTAGAGTTTCATTATGCAAACTTGGCCCCATGCCTAGCAGTAGATGGCCAACCCAAAACAAACTCAACGGGATTTTTGGAAGTTCTTTGTATTACAAGATTTATTTAGGCTTTTTCTCTTCTCTTCTCTTCTCTTCTCTTCTCTTCTCTTCTCTTCTCTTCTCTTCTCTTCTCTTCTCTTCTTTTCTCCTTTCTTTTCCTTTCTTTTCTTGCTTGTTTGCTTGCTTTCTTGCCCTATAGTATGTTTACTTATACATTATGATTTACAATTTGTGTTTTTAGGGTATTTCTGTGTGTACCCATATATGTGTCTCTGTGTCTATGTGTTTCTTGTGCTTTTTCTTTGGCTCTTTGTTTTTTTGCTTCTTTGTTTCTTTGTTTTGTCCTATTCAGGTTTGACTTTATTTTATCTATTATTATTGCTGCCATTTTAGATGTCTGTTTTCTAAAGAAAGCAAGAATCGATTTGGAGTTGGCAGTGGTTTATCAGCTGCCTGTAGGCAGGTGCAAATTGAAACTCTCCAAGTGCTGGTCTTAGGAAGGTGAGTGGCAGCACACGGTGCCCTCTAGCGTTACAGGTGATGTCCAGGCATGGGATATTAGGACCTGAGTCCCAAAGTTGGCTTTGAGCTACCTCGTGGTGCTAGGTCGCAGCTGGTAATAATTCTTGGTGCTGTGGCTTGTTCCCATGTCTGGATGTTGCTATTCCTAAGCTCTTGGTAACAGCAAATATCACAGCTCACAGCCAGCTGTCGGAGACACTTGACCTCAAGACTTGACAGTTCTCTGGAACTCCTCTTGTGGAACCTAGGGACCATGGGTTCTCTTCCACATACTTTGTAGCTTTTTATTTCTCTTTAGTCTTAGCTCTATACCTCCTCCAGTCTCTATCTCTCCTGCCATCCTTCCTATCCTGGCTACTCCTTCTTATCCAGAGCGAGATCCTCATTTTCCACTGTCTGCTGACATTTTCTGTCCACAAAGCTGAAAAGTAGGCATGAAAAGGCCACTGGCAAAAAGCCTTTCAGTGGGCTTCTTATTTTAACACCCAGAGAGGCAGCACACAGGAATGTCTGCAGGCTACTCCACATAGCTAATCTTATGAAGCAAGTAGTTTACGGAAACAATAAGTATCTAAAATACCTCACTGAGAATATAGATTGTCTATGTAAAAACAGCATTCATTGTAATCATAAAACATATTAAATTGCACATTTTATATTGTATATACACTTTGAAAAGGATTTTGTTCCAAAAAATTCTAAAAAATATATTTCTGATAAAGTGGTTTAGCATATATTAACTACACACAATAATGAGTCTCATTGTGACATTTTCATTCATGTATATTGTCTCTGTCTCTTTATTCATGTTCACCATGCTAGTTCTATGAACTGCTCTCATCCCCTTTCCACTCCCTTCCTCTTCCCAAAGACCGCCATCTTTCTGTTTTCAGGGGATTTGGTTATTTTTTCGGTGTTTCCTTGGGGTTATTTATAAGAACATGAGTTTTTGTCTGCAATATCATGGGCACTTTCAAAGTAATTAAGCCGATGAAGAAAATGTCTCTCCCTCCACCAGCAACCAGTAGCTGCCAACTGATGATTAGGGAGGGGTGGGTTCTTACGAGTCCACCATTCTCCATGGCAGGATTTTGATGGACCCAATCTTAAATAGCCTTGTTTGAATAATCCTAACCCTGTGACTCTAAGAATCCAAGAACTAATAGAAATCATTGTGCCCTGGAGACAGCACTCATAGGCACTCTGTCCCTTCATCCAACTCTTACATTCGTTCTGCCCTCTCTTTCATGATGTCCTCAGAGACTTGCAGAGTGACAAGGATGCCTCACTCATGTCTAATTATTCAACAATCAAGCCAGGCAGTAGTGGCACACATCTCTAATTCTAGCACTTGGGAGTCAGAGGCAGGTGGATTTCTGAGTTCAAGGCCAGCGTGGTCTACTGAGTGAGTTCCAGGACAGCCAGGGCTACACAGAGAAACTCTATC
The DNA here is from genome assembly GCA_002335545.1 of Apodemus speciosus. NCBI lineage: Eukaryota > Metazoa > Chordata > Mammalia > Rodentia > Muridae > Apodemus > Apodemus speciosus. The sequence continues at coordinate 99,903 of BDUI01000503.1, read as the reverse complement.
TCAAAAAACCAAAAAAAAAAAAAAAAGGTCTTCAACAATCACTTATTTTCAGCACTTTGATGAGTGATAGATCTTTCTGGTTATCACTGCCACCACAATAAGAAGCTTCTCCAACCAAAGCTGGCAGCAGCCTGACTCTATGAACATGTAGGTATATCATGCCCATTTTACATATTGGCAGCAATGGCTTCCACACTGGGGCCTGTGACCTCTTAGCTATGAGATTTTGAACAGGATTATAGTGCCAGACATGAAATATCTGCTTTGGAGTAGTCTCAAATCCAATTAGAAACTGGTTAGCAATGTAGTGTGCAGGGACCATAGCTAAGTAATCTTGCTGATGATGAATATCCTACATAGCAGTTTCTGTCAATATGGGGGCTAACCAGAAGAATGAAAATTCCAGCTTAGTTCCAATTTGACCTTTCCATGTCCTACAAACAGGGTTTGTGGCATCTTCAGCAATGGAATCTTGCTACCCAGTGCTGGCGGGTAACCAACAGCAGGGTCAATTGTTCATAATGTTTGTAGGTCCACATAAGCCTCGTTTAATAAATTTAACAGTAGCATCCTCAATTTGTATTTTTGTTTGCTTCATTATTTTCCTTTAAACCCTATGGGCATGTTATATACCCAATAATTAAAATCTAACCCTGTAYTTCTTTCTTGTCCATTCCACCATTGGGTACCTGTTTGGAATTATGCTTTTTTCTTCAGCAGATTATCAATACACAATCATCAGTATGTTTATGTACAGTCCAAGGGATCCCACATCTAAATTCAAATGTTAAGATAAGGACAGTTGTCAGTACAAAACTAAAGTGCCTTGAAATGCTGACAGCAGCATAAGAGAAAACCTGTGACATTATTAGAGATCTGGGTATGTATACTTTACAGCTCTGGAACCATGTCACCAGGTCTAAAAGATGTGCATACTCAAGTATATGTCCGAGTTCAATTTATGCTTTGGTGGCTTTTACTAGCACTCTAGTTTCCAGTAATCACATGGTAGAATACACGATATTTGTAAATATATGTAAAACACATGTAATATATATATATATATATATATATTTATATATTCTGAATAGAAATAGGAGGTGTTTTGGATTGGTTCTAATGCTTTTAATTAATCTTGCCCCTTTGGGAATATGTATGTCCAAACACTGAATGTCCTTGTCCCCAATTGGTTTTTTGATCAATCAATAAAGAGCCAATAGCCAGTGGTTAGGCAAGTAGACTGAGGGGGGGGGGATCTTTAAATTTGCATGGGCTAGGGATTGGGAGAGAGGAATCACCATGATTAGGAGGGAGAGGGATCAAATTTAGAGCTAAAGAAGGAAAAATCATCTGAAATGTAGGTGAGAAGGAATGAGACCCCCAGAAGGGCTGCCCAGAAGTGTCTTGGGCAGTAAGGACTAGGGGGGCACCCAGAAAGAGCCAGGGCACCAATGATAAAATATAATTAGAGGGTTTTAAGCCAGGAGTACTGGAGGGAAGTGTGTGCTATCCAATAGCTGTGGGGAGGATTAGAACTGCCCAACCTTTGAGCTAGTCAAAGCATATTAAAATTAATTGCTGTGCGCACATGTGTATGTGTGTGTGTGTGTGTGTGTTTTATATGCAAGTGTGACCTGTCAGGAGTACCAACTACCACTACACAGTATTTAAATTAAGACAATGAAAGAGAATGAGTTGCACATAAATATTAATATGTCTCTCATATACACACACATCCACAAAAATCCATCTAAATGTAAAAGACATTAAGTTGCGTGTACAACCTTTGTGAGCTATGATTTTAACATGTTTACAGTCCTGTCTAAGGCACCTCTAGAAATGCCCCCTTAATACCAGTTATTGAAAGGGGGGAAAGAGATGGAATGGTGTCCTTCAGAGACTCTTTGAGCACTGTAATCCCCAAAGTAGTCCCACAACTGATGACTGTTCAGTAAAGTAACTGCCCTTCAAGAAGCCCTCACCCAGACTCTTGAGAGTTTCCAGTTCTTTCCCCAAAAAAGCCTCTCTTTCTATTAACTCCCCTACGCTTAAATCTATGTCAAACTTTATTCCTAACAAACTCCAAATCTGCTTCATATTAACTTGTCATGAAATTCCTTTTTGTGGTCAAGTGAAGATGCAGAAGCAAAATGAAAGAAGTGTTCTGAAGCTGAACCAGTACACTTTGGATGAGGTCTGAGGTTGTGTTTTTAACAGTGTTCTAGGTGAAAAGTGGCACCAAAGTTTCTGACCCATTAAACTGACTTTATGTAATAAGAAAAAATTAACAGTATTCTGGAGACTTCTTACTCACTACTAAGAAACAACTCTTAAGCCCAAGGGTTTTTGTAACCCAAGTAAGTTGGGCCACAAGTTAATGGTTCAGACCCTTGACCCAGGCCTGGCATGGGTGGCACCAGAATGGAAAGGACTTGCCAGGGCTGCCTGAACAGCCAGGCGCACTGCCAAGGGTTCCCTGGCAGACCACGCACATTTGTTGCCTAGCAGCTTCTCAGCTAAAGGCCAGTCAGCACACAAATGGATCACTAATCTCCAAAACCCAGTTGTATTTTGGTTATTTAGCTTTCTAAAATTATCGCTATGCTCTATGACTTTACTCTTTAAAAGGCACTTTATTTTAATAATATAAAACCACAATTGGGAGATTTTAATGTCTTTTAAATCCATTGCTGTCCCTACTATATAGGCTTCAATAAACTTAAAAATTCTTTTAACCTTCAGAAAATCATCCTGGATCCACCTCTTACAGGTCAAATGAACTATGGATTCTTTCTTTACCAATATATCTAATGTCATTTAGGTAAAACCTTGGTGCAAAAATTAATTGGGAGATATGCTTTGACTCTTTTTATTTTGCTTTTATTATTTACTCTTCAATAAATTTAGTAGAGGCCAGCTCATTTGCAGTCCATTTTAAAAGATTGCCAAGAAATGCAGTCCAAATGGGCTTACAAAGTTTGATGCCTTTCACCTGTTCAAACTTAGAGCAGAGAGCCATCATTAACTGATTTATACACACCATACATTCCTTACATATGTTAATGCAGAAATGCACCTATAGTGTTACCCTTAAATGTCTGTATGGTTTCCGAGCAAAAGGACTGAGGAGGTGGAGGAGACACCACCACTGACAGAGCATGATCTCCTGGAAGGAAATCCTTCATCTGGAGGCCAGTGCCCAAACCACGTGACCTCCACAGGCTTCCCTTTCCTCTATTCTTTTKGCTGTTTTTGTAATTCTTTATTCTAACTCTGCTACTGCCCAGTCTCTTCCTAATCCTCCCAATATCCACCACTGGAGATTCTTTGCTAGGGAGACCTACAATGAACACAACAAAAATCATAGGAACCTAGGACTGTCCAGCTGAAAAATGCCAGACCAGGTTTGAAATTCCTCTGCGCACTAATTCCATCTCCACTGTCCTCGGCCCTTTCTTCTGCTTTCCTCCCTGCAGCACAGGTGAATGCCTCTAGGAAGCCTTCATATATGGGGGTGGCAGACATTGGGGATGCCAAACTGAATCCACCAGTCATGGGGGCAGCATGCTCACCAACCTTAAAGCTCATTTCCAGCTCTCCATCAGTGATCCCGGAGATGAACAGTGGAGTATGGAAGTCATGGCTAAGCTCGACCCGAACGGCCATGCTAAATACCCCACGGCCAACCTACATTTGTCTCACCGGCTTGTCCCTGCCTCCAAATTGGTCTTTACCCACATAAACATTCTTCAAGGGGAAAATCAAACTCAGAAAGAGATCCAAGCCACTCTCTTCTAGCTGCAATATGTCCAATATACAGCTGACTTCTTTCCCCTAAGCCATCCACCCAACTTCTCCCAATGTATTTTCTGTACTTCCCTTCCCTGGCCACTACTGGCAGTTTTTCCCATTAATATCTCACTCCATGAACCCAATGGACCATTATCCCCATAAAGTCATAAAACATTCCTCCATTCAATCTACCCCTCCCCTTTTGTCTTTTAGGACACTCTTCAAGATCCCATCCTAAATGTTCCCTGTTACAAGACCAATATGTACTAATCCCCAGCCCCACTTCTCTGGTGCAACAACACTACCAGTTTCTGCATGAAACCCCATTTTCAAGGTTTCTGCACTTCCGTAATGATTGTTCCACAGGTTTATCTCTATGATCCTGAAGAGTTCTCTCTACACCTGGGAGGAGATGGAAAGAGAGATCTTTACCCTTCAATTTATCAGACTGGGTCTCACCATCTCACTTGGCACCACAGGAGCCACTGGAGCAGCCTTCATCCAAACACACCATCTGGCCATTGACTTTCAGGACAGGCTTGGCCAGGCCATGCCTTCCACTACAGATAGTCTCGAATCCCTTCAACAATGATCACCTCCCCAGAGGGTGTTGTTCTCCAAAACTGAAGTAATGACTGAGAACAGGGATGGACTTGCATTGTGTTGTGGGAGGAATGCTGGTTCTACGTTAATCAATCTGGGCTGGTGAAACAAGACAAAGGCAAGATCTCTGGGCATGCTATAAGCCCACCACCCCTACCCCATGACACTCAAACCTTCTGGTAGCTTGGTTTCTCCCCCTCCTTGACCCCATATGGGCCCCTGGAGTCAAACTCCTCCTGGCACCTTGCCTCATCCAAATTCTAAAATGGCAGATAAGTAGCATTGCAAATATCATTGCGAATTGGGATCTGGATCAGTACCAACCTGTTACCAGGATAGCGGCTGATGACTATGAAGATATCTTCCCTTTTTAAAACAAAAGGCTAGGGGAGATGTAGGGCAAGTGAGACTGGGGGAACAGGCCTGGGGTAGGAGTGAGGTCAAGATGTGTCCAAACCCCCAAAATCTCATCTTGAGACTGGCAGAAGTCAAGCTTGCTCCCTCCCTGTTCTGGACCTGCATCCTCTGGTCACATACCCTGTGACTTCCACCTCCACCACCATTGAGGTAGTTATGCAGCCTGGTGGCCAAATTAAAGGTTATACTTCCTCTCTCCCTAGAAGGATCTGTCCAGCAAGCACCTGAAATTTCTCTTCCTGTAAATGAAGCATTCCTAGCACCTCATGCCCAACTGATAATGTACACTCCCCCCCCATCCCTACCTACTCCCCAACGTGTATTGCCCCAGAATAAAGAAAGCTGCTTCACTAGAAACCATGTTGGAAAAGGTGATCTACTTCTAATGGAGATAAGATTGTTTCATCAAAACGGCACCTTCCCTTTCCTTAGTGTCTTTTGTCCTTTGACTCCCACCACAAACACATGTTCCCTTTTCGGATTATCTCATGAGGAGAAAGCAAATCCAATTCTCCTCTGAGASAAAGTGTGGGAAGAGGGGTGCAGTACTGTGCTGTGTAAACTCTCCCTCCTGAGCTCCAGCAGTCTTCCTCCCTTAACCTGAAGAGCAGCTCAGCACATGGTGCACTTCCAGCGGTAAATCCAATTTAGACAAGTAGTAAAGCTCGACATAAAAACTGTTATGTCAGTGCTAAGACTACAGCTGTCATTTTAAGGGGATAAGAGAGAGTTTATTCTGGGGGCATTTTGGGTAACCATAGCCCAGGAACACAGGTATGGGTTCCTCCAAATTCCCTGTTCTAACATGGAAGCAGTTTTCACCAAGTTTTTTTTTTTTTTAATAGTTTTACAGAACAAAGAAAGTCATACATCAAGGCAATCAGAGAGGAGGATACAGCAAGAGGGAGAAGCTTTTCTATAGCAACAAAATGCTGTCTGTGTTGGTGGAAGTCATCTGCTCGGTTAATAGATTCTAAACGGTTTCCATCTATTAGTGTAAGACTTTAACACCGACACAGGTGGACCGGGAACGACAGTGTTAGTTAACTGGATCATTAGTGGTAGGAAGAGCCACCTTATACCTGGACCACACCTGAAAGCCTGCAGAAAAATACTTGAAAGAAGCTTTAACTTTTTGCCAGTTTGCGCTCATTCTCAGTGCTAAATCATGTCCTACTGCTGAGATATTTATTCCTTTACTTGTATGAAATTCGATTCTAATATTACTAAGGACCCTGTTGTGAAGTAAAGAACTATGGGACTCTTGGATTTTCCATTAGGAGACAGCCACTATTGGGCTGTTTGGGCCATAGCCTATAAGCCACTCCAACAAATATCACACACACACACACACACACACACACACACACACACACGCACACGCACACGCACACGCACACACACATGCACTTTCTTATTCTATCAGTCTGTTCCTCTAGAGAACCCTGCCGAATACAACTATTAAAGAGAATTTCTTTGCATTGACTTATACAACAGTGCAAAGCATTCCAGCAGTGGCCATCTCAATGACTCTAATCAAGTTTCTAGCCCAGGAAATGGGACACCACAATAGTTGTGATCTGACACTGAAAACGTGGAGGCTTTGTAGAGAACCACTGGTAAGACATACGCATTGAAGGGCCAAAAACGTTGGAGCCTGACATTGGGAGGGAGCGGCAGGGACAGCCAGGGTCACTCAGGACATAGAAACACGCTGGCTAGCATTGCCTTCTCACTTAGCTCTTATGCATGGGCAGGTGGTCCACCTTAGGAGTCCCCTGCTACTCAAGATGGGTCTGGTCTCTGCTCTACGTGGCAGTCTTCGGTAAATATCCCCACAGACACACACAGATTTGATGTGAAGCTGTCTTAGTCCAATCAAGTTGAAAACTCCATTCAATCATCACAGATTTGTCTTTCTTGACAACAAAGAACAAAAAAATAATGAAGCTGCAATAGAAACTGAATTCATAAAGATATAGAGAAAAGTCGAGCGGTGGTGGCGCATGCCTGTAATCCTAGCACTCTGGGATGCAGGAGGATTTCCAAGTTAAAGGCCAGCCTGGTCTACAGAGTGAGTTCCAGGACAGCCAGGGCTATACTGAGAAACCCTGTCTCAAAAAAAACAAATCCAAAAAAAAAAAAAAAAAAGATATAGAGAAAATTGATGGGTAACAATGGTACCAAAGTGATTTGAGAAAATAGCAATATGGACACAAATAACACTCATTAATGCAGTGATCATTATGCTAACTGCATGGATTAAGAAGTGCCTAGAAGATTATCAAGGCACACTCTGGTGATCTTTGAGAGCCTTTCTAGAGAGGATTATCTCAAAGGCTACATGGGCCCTGATGCTGGCAGTATTGTTCCACAAGCTGGGAGCCTGGATGTGACAATAGAGCTGCCGCAGTACAGCTCTCTCTCTTTTTCATTGTGACCACTCTAAAGCCAGCCGAGCTGCAGTGAGCTGCTCCGAGCTATCATGTAAACTGTTTCCTTTGAGTATTTGGTCACAGCAGTATCAAAGTCTAACACCATGGTCAGAGTTGTTCTAGTTTCCTCCTCTCTCCCTCCCGCCATTCTTAACTCAAGGAACCTTTGGTAATGATTTCCCTTCGCTGGTGATTTAATTAACCAGGTGGGTGGAGKGAGTGGCCCTTGCTGTCTAGATAGCAGGAAGGGATATTTGAATGAGGGAAGCTGGGGCTGGAGAGTAAAGAAAAGGATAAAGAGAGGGGGAATGGAAATGTCATGTGCTACAGCAGTGGGGAGAATTCAGAAGCCCAGGAAGTCCTAAGAATGACCTGATGAACTTGTTTACTCAAGGGGATTTGAATAAAATGAAAAGCAGAGCTGTCTTTATGGGGCTGAGGGACCTTGGGGTCCTCACTACAAACTAGGCAAGCCCCAGTCAGAACATCAGCTCTGTGCTAAGACTGGTGGGCTGAGAAGACACATGAGCCTTGAGCCTTACAAAGTGAAGCTTCCGGGCAGCACTGAGCATGGCAGGATAGGCTTGAATCTATTCAGGTATGAGAGGGAGATTTTAGGATTTTAATGAGCAACAAATTGAAACACCTGTACATTTCCTCTCGATAAATAATTAAACAGTAAAATTCATTTATGGAGTGTTGTTCACTGAACCACATTTAGCTGATTTTTACATTGTGCTTTAGCAGACTCTTGAGGGCAAGGATTTACTCACCCTTCCGTGAATAAAGAGGAAAGCAGAAGCTAGGAAATGCAACAAGACAGAATAAATCAAAATAGTAGAAATTGGTGATAAAGAGCAATAGGCTTTAATATGTTGTCCTTTGCTCGCTGCAGAGAAGGACAAAATTGCATTCATGGCCGAGCCTGGAGATGGCGAATTCCTTTTGCTTAGCTGCACAGAACTGTTGCCCTGAGTTCTATTTCAGTTTCCATGACAGCTATCTACGTCTTGCCTTCAAAAGACATCAGCCTCCTTCGTTACTGCCACAAAATAAGCCATTCCACAATATCAGGTACCTGAAGTAAATTGAATTGATGTTCCTTGCAACTAAATAAAGTCAGTAGAGGATACAAAAAAAAAGATGCAATTCCATTGGCCATCACAGAAATGAATACTGACCCCTCCAAAAGCTTCAAACACAATTACAATGGAAAAWTGATATTCATAAATTCATTCATACAAGTGCCTAGAATCTGTGCTCAGAAATTTTCAACAGGCTATGTTAGATTAAACAGACCTGCTTCTGACCTTATGGTACTTATATGCTAGGGGGTGGAATGAAAATTAGATAAGCAAATGACCACAAGGTCATAAGATTGCCCAGATGTGTTATTTTCTCAGTGGTAACAATATCAACCATCCACTTTAGCATCTTGTCAACATATTGATTATTCTGTAATATAAATTTAACTGGAGTTTTATTTTATTTCATTATGTACTGATTTAATTTTTTTTTTTTTTTTTTTTTTTTTTTT
>BDUI01000503.1:74110-84448 GCA_002335545.1 Apodemus speciosus | reverse complement strand
AAATGTGATGGTAGCTCCCGAAGGCTCACCACATGGCAGGACTCCTCGCTTCACTCAAGAGTAACTCCTACTGATGTCCTTCTTTTTTTTTTTTTCCTTTTTTTTTTTAACACTTTTTTCAAAATAGGACTGTTTCTCAATAGTGGTCATCATTCCTGCTACTGGATTTTAAAAGAAAAACCCACAGTTGTCCTGATATTACAACAATGTCATCATATGTAAATTTTCAAAGTGTCATAGAGAAAGGGAACTACTAACAAGCATAACTGATGTTTTATAATCCCTCACCAAGTAATAAAGCTGGAAAAGTATCAGGCTATCTGAATAGGTCTTCCCAATTAATAACATCCGGTTAGTTTCTAGAAACTAACCAGATACAATATACTCTGTGCATGATACACGCTCTTTCTTCTCCTCTCTTCTCCCTCCCTCCATGGTAGTGAAATTCCATTATATATCTCACATGAAGTCACCTACAAAGGTCTGGTTCTTGATAGGAGATACAGGTGCTGTTCTGATGAAGGCTGAGAACCATCCTCCTGTAACATCCACCTACAACACTAACTGTGGATAAAATACACTGGAAACCTTTGATGTGAGTTGTGCTAATTGCTATGAAGTTAGGTTGTCTAGAAAGGAGGTTATTTATTCTACTATGTGTTTTGAACTCCAACCAGTCTCTGTGAGTACATATGTGTGAGTGCATGTCTGTGTATGTGAATGTATGTGTGCTGAAGTATAGATGGCATGTGGTATGTGTATATGATGTATGTGTAGTAGTATTTGGTATGTGTGCATGTGTGTACTGGAATATGTTCGCCTGTGTGTATGTATGTGTATGGGCCAGAGATTGAGTTGAATATTGTAAAGTCATCTTGAAAGACTCCAAAAAAGGTTAAGGGCTTCAATAAAGATATAACAGACTGCATGTAACTTAATTGTTATGAATCTTTGCTGGAATACTTTTATACACTGCCATCTGCATTTTGTAAGTAGTTTTAAATTCTATTCCTGAAGAAAAATTAAAATCAAAATTTAGCTGGTACATGTGGACAGGACTATGCTATTTAAAGCACCGAGTCTATCATTCATTATTTTAACATTGTTGGTGCTATAGGTATTTACACTGTCTCTGTGGTTCTCTGCCTTAGCTGAAAATCATAATGCTTCCTGATCTCAGGAACTTTGAAAGCCTAGTATCAGTATCCACACTCATGCCAATTCATTAAGTGTCTTGTAGGGGTGGGAACTAGGTATTTAGTTTTTGTAAAACTCAAGGGGTTCTATGAGCTGTCAAGAGTAAGAACCATTCCTTGTATGGGAATTCTCAGATCAGGCATGGGAAATTCAATGTCCTACCTCTCCTTTCCCTAGAGTACCTTTCCCAAGGAAATCATCTATGATAAATACTCTTGAGCTTGCCACCATCATTTCAGATATTTTTGGAATGTCTCCTTTTTTGAAGTTGATTTTGGTCAGGATTTTGGTCATTATTAGAAAAATTAATGTAACTGCCCAGACAAGATGGTGGGAGGAGTCACTGAGCTCTGTGTGTTCAGAAGATTTCTCCTGGCCCTGGTCTGCACTGTACCCATGGTAGGAAGAAATGGGCTCAGGCCACTCAGGCTTCTTGCAAGCACTCCTGCTCGGTTTATTAATGCCTAGAATTTAAAATGTAGCTAGAACTAGAATTTGTTTTCCACTTCCTTCTGGAAGATCTTCAAAACAGCCCAGCTGTGCCTCAAGCTTTTATTACTTCTCTCTCCTAGACCTATCCTTGTCCCCATCAGTCTCTGAACATCCCCTGCTGAGTCATGTTTTTCACCCTCCAGTGCTGTGCACTCAGGAACCTAAGCACCACAAACTCAGCCCACTTTCCCCATCTCTTCTTTGAACACTTCGCTCCCCTTCTTAATATTCCACAGGAACACTGCTCTCACACACCGACAGCACACCTGCAAAATGCTGAATACCTGTGTGATTCAGACTGTGCGATTATAGTTGAGAGTGGGCAAAAGCACAAGATATGATGAGGGCATTCTGCATGCTGATGATGTCCTATTGTAACAGCCTCTGCTGCAAATCAGGTACAAGACTATTCCTCCAAGGAATGATTAGCACAGAGCTTAGAGTCTGCCAGAACTGACGGTAACCTCTACCCAGAAATGACTCACGAAGGAAGAGATTGCATCCTGCTTCCGTGCTCATGCATTAAGACAGGAGTGTTAAATGTAAAAGGGATAGAGAAATGTAAAGGGAATAACATGTGTATAGGAGTTAATGAATGCTAGAGGAAAATACCCTGAAGAATTGCTAAGAGCAAAATCAGTTATCCTGAATTTATCTAGAAACAAAACACTTTTGGTCAGTGAAACTAGAGGGATCTTTAACACATCGTGAAGCAAGATACAAAGGGAAGGAAAGAAGAGGTGATGTGAAGAGTCTTGAAAGGAAGTTAGGTAAATGTCATAGTCCCAGGACAGTCATCTGACCCAACAGGCAGACCCAAAGGAAAGTGGACAGACCCATTTCAGTACACCCCATCCTAAACGAACATCGAGTGTAAAGCAAATGAGAATATGCTGTTGAAAGTACTCCAAGGCAGAGAAACTCCTCTCCTGCTAGCTCAGAAAACTGGGGTGGGGCGGGGTTGATGAGTGAGCCAAAGACAACAGTATGGGACTTGGTTTGATAAAGAGGATGGCGCACCAGCTCACCTCCTGCTGAACAGTAAATGTAACTGCTGCAAACGAGGTGCAGCTCCTGAAGAATGAAATTCAGGCAAATTATCCCGTGTTTACAGTTTTAGTGATTCAGCTGTCACTGGTAATATCAAAAAGAAATGCAACATCTTTGTGCCGTGGTTCGATAGAAGAGGCTGACTGGCGTTTTCCTTTGTTTGGCTCTTTGTTTCGCAGGCCTGACTTATAGCTGTTGATGTCTGTGGTGTAAATACTCCCACTAGGGATAATTTTAGGCCCACGACAAGACATCCCAACACAATCTCTGCGTATAGCTGCTGCATACCACGGCCTCCAAAAGTCAGAGCAAGCTGGATCAGAGCTGAGAGTTACTATCCAGACTCGGGCTCACACAAGCAGTTTCTAAGAGCCCTTCAGAAGAGTCTCTACACAGGCAGGTCTGAGAAGAGCTGCATACAGTGCCATTTCCAGCCACGCAGACATCACGTGAGGATCTTGGAAAAGGCTCATTCAGTAGGTGCTGTGATGGCTAGGAAGGGAGATGAGAGCTTAGTTCTGTGTCAACTTGATGTAAGCTAAAGTTGTCTGGACAGAAGAAACCTTGTGTGAGACAAATGCTTCCCTCAGACTGCCTGCTGGCAAGTCTGCAGGGCATTCTCTCGATGAATGGCTATTTGAGGGCTCAACCCCTTGGGGGCTGTGCCACCCCTGGAAAGGCGTTCTTAGGTGGAATACGCACGCATGTAGAGAGGGCAAGCCTCCTGGGAACAAGCGTGTTCCTCTCTGCCCACTCTTCAGTTCCTCCCTCCGAGCTCTGGCCTTGAGTTCTTGTCCCAACTTCCCTTTATGGTGGACCAAGACCCAGACATGTAAGACAAATAAACTCTTTCCCCTCCACGTTGCTTTTGGTCACGGTGTTTTATCCCAGCAATGGAAAGCAAACCAGGAAAGAAGAGACGTGAACTAGAAGGAAAGGCGGTCATCCACAGACTAGCGCTGTCAAAAATGCTTAGAAAAGAAACGTTTGGAAACTTTATGAATGTGGAGCTTATCAGCTATGCATGACCAGGCTCTACAGTGCTTCAGTTTACTCAGTCGCATCTTAATCTTTAAATCTGAGTTATAGGAGAGTATCATTAAAAAAAGAAAATCTGTGTTATGGTTTCTCTTAGGAAAAGAGAGGGGAAAGGAATTGGAAGTAGTGACTACACTAAAAATGTGACAGTCCCGCCCACAGCTCTGGAGGAGGCTACATTGCCCATCCAGGAGGCAGTCCCCCTCCTGCCATCGTCTGGCCCACTTTATCCCTGGAGGCATCTGAGAGGTATTTATATTTTACATTTTTATGTAACATTTTCCTCCCCAGTTACAGTCTCCTTCTTTTCTTGTTTCCCACCATTTTCCGCTTATCAGCTGTGTATTTCTGAAACACCTTACACAGTGTTCTTAAAATATCAGACCTTTCTCTCCCCAGTCTGTAGATGGATCCATTCTCCTCTCTGGAAAATGATCTGAATCATTCTTCAAGACCTAGTTCAAACAACATGGCCTCAGAAAGCTTTCCAAACTCCCCTATGGGCCAAGAGCAAACAATCTTCTTCTAAATATTAAATACTAGCTTGACTCACTCGGGCTACATTCTACTCTCTGAGGCCCACACRGGACTATATAAGGTTCTTTGTTTTATGATCTCAAGGAAAAATCCTTTGCCATATAGCAGATTCTTAATCACTTTATCAAATGAATAAATTAAGAATTAATTTTTAAGCTCTCATTAATTTGGGTTAACCTGTGTTAATTTATCAAAGAAATTCTGCAATACTATCCTAACCTAGAATATACAAGTTACTGCTTTCATGTCCTTGTCCAGTCCCTCTGTAGACTCCTCCTAAAGTTTTGTTGTTGGTCACTCAATGTATGGCATATTATTTATTCCATAAGTCTTGTCCTAGATAAGTAAGAAGAGGCCATCTGTAATACTTCTTAATACCTTGTACTTCCATGATATGACGACAGTTTTGGTTAGTTTCTGGGTGTTGAGACAGAGTTTTGCCAAGCTGCCCAGGCTGGCCAGAAACATAAAATCCTCCTGCCTCTCTACCCCTCTCAGCATTGGGATTAGAAGTATGTTCTGTATCTCCTTCTGTGGGCATTTTGTTCCTGCTTCTAAGAAGGGTCAGAGTATCCATACTCTTCTTGAGTTTCATTTGATATGTGAATTGTGTCTTGGGTATTCCAAGTTTCTGGGTTAATATCCACTTATCAGTGAGTGCAGGCCATGTGTATTCTTTTGTGATTGGGTTACCTCACTCAGGATAATATTTTCTATTTCCATCCATTTGCCTAAGAATTTCATGAATTCATTGTTTTTAATAGTTGAGTAGTATTCCACTGTGTAAATATACCACATTTTCTGTATCTATTCCTCTGTTGAGGGAAGGAGATACAGAGACAAAGTGTGGAGCAGAGTCTGAGGGAAAGACTATCCAGAGACTACCCCACCTAGTGATCCATCCCATCTATAGCTACAAAACCCAGACACTATTATTGATGCCTACAAGTACTTGCTGACTGGAGCCGGATATAGTTGTCACCTGGGAGGCCCTGTTAGTGCATGACATATACAGAGGGGGCCACTCTCAGCCAGCCATTGAACTGAGCACAGGGTCCCCAGTGGAGGAGCTAGAGAAAGACCCCAAGGAGCTGAAGGGGTTTGCAGCGCCATAGGAGGAACAACAATATGAGCCACCCAGTACTCCCAGAATTCCCAGGGACAAAACCATCAACCAAAGAGTACACATGGAGAGGCCCATGGCTCCAGATGCATAGGCAGCAGAGGATGGCCTTGTTGGACATCTAAGGGAGGAGAGGCCCCTGGTCTGGGGAAGGCTCGATGCTGCTGTGTAGGGGAATACCAGGACAGGGAAGCAGGAGGGGGTTGATTGGGGAACAGGGGGAGGGGAGACGGCTTATGAGACTTTCGGGGGGAGGGAACAGGAAAGAAGACAACATTTGAAATGTAAATAAAGAATATATCTAATAAAAAATTTAAAAAATGAAAAAAGAGTATGTTCTACTGAACTGGGGATAATCACTTTTTACAAGTTACTTTTTCTGACATTGTTTATTCTTACACCATCTCTATAAAATATAAGAATAACATATGGCCCTCAGCTAATAGTTGGAAGCTAGAGTGACATATGTTTCTCAGAGTAGGAGGGAAGCAGAATGCTCTCAAGCATTCTTCTTCCCTCTTAGGGAAGATCTATAACCCTCCTGAGCATCGTCCCTCAGTCTGGCTCAGAACAGAAGATCCGCCTCACTCTTCTCGAAAACTCCAAATTGTAACATGTTATCTACAAATCGGGCCGCACGTGTTCACGTGTTCGTGTTAGAGCGAAGTGGTGAACCTGGTCTTTCCATAGCCAGATGCTCAGTGCTTGTGATCAGTGTCACAACGATGTAACCACTCAGCAGAACAAATGTGTTTCTAAATACACTTGTGGACAGGAGACGTAGTAACTCTATGACTTCTCAAACCGTTATACTTGATAATGCAAAACCCTCCATGGCATTGGTGAAATTACCTCTCTCAGGTAACTCTAGAATGCCCAAATGCGATTATTTTATCAGAGAACATAAAGCGTTTCTAATCCATAATCTATTTACAGTGATCTATTATACCCTGGGTCACTTTCAAGCCAAAGCTATATACTCAATATTTGATGTTTTTTTTTTTTTTTAGAAAATATATCATAGATGAAACGACAGCAATTTACTATCCTTATCCCCAACAATTAATGCAACTCAAATTCATGAAAAATAGCAATATTGGAAGTATCCACTGGCAATCCCCTCGTGCTGGTAGGTAAGGTGAGATAAAAGAGCCTCCAGGAGTTTAAGTAAATTAGCATAGGGATAGAAAGGGCAGGGCAAGAAGGCACGATGGGCCATTTCCCATCCACTGACGCCCACTTTCTAAGAATTTCAATGTACCTCAGGATACAGCACTCTAGAAGGCAGGGGTAGACTTGGTACTTCCTGCCTACGGTGCCCCGGGGGCAGTGGGGAGAACATTATCACTGGGCCGGAGGCCCCGGAGAACCCAGCGTCCCCCTTTCTTCAGTTCCAGCCCTGGAAGTCTCTGATTTCTTCGTCAGTCCTACCCCTTGTCCTAATAAAGAGCAATTTCACCTGTCCTTTAGAAATGAAGAGGGGGCATGTTTACTTAAAATTACTAAGCCAAGACATTTTTGGCCCAGTGTAGATTTGTTGTGAAAGGTTTTAAGTCTGTGTGTTATGAGTTAATACACGCAAAAACCTGTCTGACTGGGAAGGAAGCCTGGAAGTTGGGGGAAAGGAGAGAAAAGATGACCTTTGAAATGTTTTATTATTTGAAAGATTATCCTAAAATTGCAATGGTTTATTTTAAACAGCGTGTGGGGGAACCGTGTAATTATGATGAGGGGCTAAAATGACTGAAGAATCACGCTGCCCTGGACTGTATGTACTTAAATCTTACCACAATCAATATATCTATGTGACAAGGGGGGATGCTGGCCCTAAGCAGAAAATAAACAAAGAAACAAATGTCTCCTGAAGTAAGCCCTGCAGAGAAGTTCAAAAAATTCAGGGAGGGGGGGGTCCCTTGATGGAGAAACAAAAGGTGTCCGAAAAGGAGAATGCCTAGCCTAGCAGGACCTCCTTACCCCCCAGCCAGGTGTCCGAGACGTTCTGGAGCATGGTGACCGGCATGCAGAAGAAGACAATGAGCAGGTCGCTGAGTGCCAGGGAGCAGATGAAGATGTTGGTGACAGTGCGCATGGCCTTGCTGCGGGTCACCACATAGACTACTAGGGCGTTGCCGAAGAGCGCCAGGGCGAAGATGAGCAGGCCGGCTAGCAGGAGGGCGAGCCTGGCGCCCGCAGGCAGCTGCGGGGTGAGCACCAGTGGCCGCAGCCCATAGCGCGCGATGAACTGCGCGCGGGTCATGTTGTGCAGCCGAAGCAGCGCCGAGAGCTGCTCCGCAGTCAAGTTCCACGGCATTCCGAACTCGGGAGGTGCCTCTTCCGTGCGTGGGGCAGTCCGAGGTCCGGGAGGGATAGGAGAGAAGCCAGAAGCCGCACCGGTGTGCGAGAGGCGAGCGAAAGGCTAGCAGTGACCAGAGCAAAGTCAGAGCCGCCAAACTGTTCGCAGTTCTAAGAAAAGTTCCCAGCCAGGAACTGCGGTCCTCAGAAACCTCGCAGCGCCACGAGAGGCTCAGTGTCCAGTTTTCTGGACCTTAGAGGAGCTGAACCCCGCCTCTCCGCGCACTCCCCAGCCCCTGGAGGGCCGCCTCCTATAGCAAAGCACCCAACATGGAGTGTCCTGCCTTGTTGGAGCCACCCAGAGCCATGCTGCCCCAGCCCAGGCTGATAATGCTACAACAAAAACTGTTGTTGCAGTTTGGAAAGCCTCTTGGTTCTCCTCTTGTAAAATCATGTATGGGTCACAACTACCCATGGCAAAAGACTTAAACGTCTTTTCAGCGTGGAAATAATAATTATGGAAGAGAAGTTACAGTCATAAAAATAGGGTCTCATGCATACTTTTTTTTCTGTTGTGTCTTAACTGTGTATGACAAAGTACAAACGTAAAAATTGACATAAATACTCTGTGGTGTGTGTGTGTGTGTGTGTGTGTGTGTGTGTGTAAAACAAAAGAAAGGAGGAGCGGAAATGAAGTGGGAGTCATGAAGAGAGAAAAACAGAGAGACAGACAGACAGACAGACAGACACTGTAATAAACAGAACTAATTCCTAAAACGGGCACCTAAATCAAAATACAAAGCTCTATCACCACCCAGATGACACTCTGGGACTTCTTCATGGCCAAACTCCTCCCTCCATGATCTCTAACCTCTAGCCATCTCTGCACATCTGTCAAGAGTGTAATATCAACAGAATCAGATAATACATATTTTGTGTGTATGTGATCTCCCCCCCACACACACAATATGCTGTAAACCTTTCCAGGTTGTGAGATATTTTGTAAATCTATCCAAGTTGTGAGGTACATTGTAAATCTGTCTAAGTTGTGGGGTGTATTGCTGACATACACTGGTTTATTTACCTCTTCACTCCTTGTAAAGCAGTTGGGGTGTCTCCAGCTTTGGGCTGGAAAACTGCTATGAAGAAACATGGACTGGGTTCTGTATGACTACAGTTCGCACTTTGTTTATGGGAAGCATCAAGAAGTTTGTCTGGTCTGTGATGTTGTTCTGGCTAGTTGTTTTGTTTTGTTTTGTTTAATCGGCTTAGCACCAGGTAGGATTTCCTATCAGCTTAGCACAAGAGAGGAGGAAACCACTGTTGAGAAAATGCATAAATCCTGTGGCCTGAGGCAAGTCTGGGGAGTGTTTTCCTGATTAAAGACTGACGTGGGAGAGTCCAGCTCTCGGTGGGCAGTGCCAACACAGGCGGGTGATTCTGGACGGTACAGAGAATCAGGCTGAGCAAGCCCTGAGAGCAAGGCAGACAGCGGAGCCTCCCGCCCTTGCTCCAGTTTCTGCCTCTGGCTTCTCTTCTGCCTTGAGTTCCTGCCTCGACTTCCCTCACTGATGAAGTCTGACTGAGAACTGTAAGCTAAAATAAATGCCTTTCTCCCCAACTTGCTTTTGGCCTTGACGTTTTATACCTACTGGGGTGATTCTGGACCACTGAAATGAGGATCTTGTGTTCTAGCCTCGTGAAAAGAAGCTAAGAAGAAACCCAGGAGGAAACTCTAGGAGCCCTATAGTTTAAAATAAAACCCTAGTGCTACTGTAATACAGTCATGTGTGTGTGCGCGCGTACACACACACACACACACACATACAGAGAGAGAGAGAGAGAGAGAGAGAGAGAGAGAGAGAGAGAGAGAGAGAATACTGAAATCATTTAGAAAATGGCCCAAAGATGGGGAAGATACAACCTGTTTTGCCATAAAAACTTAAAGATCTAGTCCAAACCTTTTCTTTTTCTTTTGCTTATTAGACATTTTCTTTATTTACATTTCAAATGCTATCCCCTTTTCTCATTTCCCCTCCGAAAAACACCCTATCCCCCCCCCACTAACCCACCCACTCCGGCTTCTCTGATCTGGCATTCCACTATCCTGGGGCAATGAGCCTTCACAGGTCCAAGTGCCTCTCTTCTCATTGATGTCCAACCAGGCCATCCTCTGCTACCCATGTGGCTGGAGCCATGGGTTCATCCCTGTGTTCTCTTCAGTTGGTGTTTAAGTCCCTGGGAGCTCTGGGGGTATTGCTTGGTTTATATTGTTGTTCTTCCTATCTGCTGCAAACCCATTCAACTCCTTGGGTCCTCTCTCTGGCTCCTTCATTGGGGACCCTGTGCTCAGTTCAATGGTTGTTTGAGAGCATCCCCTATCTATTTGTCAGGCACTGGCAGGGCCTCTCTGGAAACAGCTATATCAGGCTCCTGTCAGTAAGCACTTGTTGGCATCCATAATAGTGTCTGGGTTTGGTAACTGTATATGGGATGGATCCCCAGGTGGGACAGTTTCTGGGTGGCCTTTCCTTCAGTCTCTGCTCCACACTTTGTCTTTGTATTTCCTCCCATTGGCATTTTGTACCCTAAGAAGGACCAAAATATCC
>BDUI01000503.1:53267-64820 GCA_002335545.1 Apodemus speciosus | reverse complement strand
AGCCTGGTCTACAGAGTGAGTTCCAGGACAGCCAGAACTACACAGAGAAACCCTGTCTCGAAAAAAAAAAAAAAAAAAAAAAAAAAAGCCCCAAAGCAGAAAATATTTATTTGATACTTTACAGGACACATTTTATCAGCCTCTGATCCTGTCGGTATGGCAGAGTGGTTATATATCCATATTAGTATCCTTAGCTCAGTGAATAAGCAGAGAAGGTGTGTTCTAAGAACTAAAACAATCATAACCATAACTGGTTCTTAGAGAAAGCAGAGTATAACATAAATTGGTCTACAAGGCAGATAGAGTAAACTTCCGATACATGAATTAGTTCCCTCTTCTGAATCCTGATCAGCATGTAAAGAATTAGTGATGCATCTGTAGCTTGCTATCTGTTGGATATTATCAGGCTTGGAGAATGTGGAAATGGGTCCCCCCTTCACAGTCAAGAACTAAAACAGTAGGATCCTAATTATTGGTCACAGGAGTGGGACCTTCCTCCTTTATGGTTCTGGGAAGAGGTGTGACATCTTGGAGTGCCTGAAGGATCATTGATAGAAAAAACACTAAAACCAAAAAACTATCTACACCTGATTCCAGGAACCCTGAGCTTTACAGGATATCTACCAGGAGGCTTTTTGCTAAGGACATAACAGTGCCTGTAAGACTCAAATCAAATGGGTCTGCCAATCACCTCATAAGACAAAGTCCTTCAGAAAAGACTTCTTGAACTAAAGAATTTAAAATTTTTCCTATATTTGTCTAGAACATACAATGTTCCTTTGCGCATTATCCAACATTACCCACTGAGTATACACTTCGCACTACATTGCAACAGACTCTGTTTATCTTTGCATCTGCATGCTGTGTTTTTTGTCTGCAGATGCTTCATGAAGAGCTAAAGAGCAAGGGACCCAAGAGGAGGGCAGAATGAGACCCCAGCAACACCCATTGGAGCCTCTTCCCTATTCTGGCCACAGTTTTTCTATAGTGATTATGCTATGGTCTCGCCTTCTTTGGGGTGAGGCCATGCAGTTTTCTGTCCCTTTAAACTTATGGTGTCCTTTGTGTATGAATTTCTACACTTAGCTATGACAGCTCTTTCTCTTCCCTGTATTTGTCTTCATGACCCTCAGGTCACCTGTTTGCCTTCTTCATGAGTACTTTGTCTTCTTACTTTCTCTTCTGGACTGCTAACTACCCTTTGATGCCCATTAATTCACCATTCATAAGTATTCTCCATGATTAGGACAATTTTGATTCTAAATTTTAAAAGAAAAACTGGTTAACTGACCTGAAAAGTTGATATTTTTATATATTTTTTTGTAAGTTACTAAACAAATAACCTCAAGTAGTGTAAAAGTTCCTTATGTATATGGACAATTTGGCCAGACAATGACAGTTATGTGTTAGAATAATCCTGGTAACTGGTATTTTAAAGTTTAGGGTGATTCTGTAACTAAATAGAAGAATACAAAAAAAAAGGTGATCATAAATGCCGTATGTATAGGTTCTTGTGGTTTTAGAAACTCAGCTTATATAGAAAATATTGTAAAGAAAAGGCAGAAAGAAATGAACAAATATAAAAAAGAGAATAAATAATTAAAGCTAAATAGAAACATTTCTGGTTTAAAAAAATTGCTTGGTCCAGGACAGTCAGCACTATTAAACAGAGAAAAAAAAAAAACAAAAACAAAAAACAAACTAACTAAAGGCACAAATACAAAATTGCTATGGGTTCTAATAATACCACTACTTAAAATTCCTCAAGTTAAAATGTGATAAATTGGTATTTGATTCCCTGAAACAAAACTCTATTTAAACAATATTTTCCAAAAATATCAACCCACTCTTAATGACATTTGCAAAAACCAAAACCAAAATAAAACAAAACCACAAAAATAAAAAACATGAATGAAAATGCCCTTAATATTTAAAAACTCAATGATCTTGTATTTTTTCATAATATTTACTTTTTTTCTCCTGAGTCTGATGGACTTTTTTTTTGAAAAGCATGTTCATTTATTGAAAAGGAAAGAAAAACATTTTATAATAAAATTGAACATTTACATGGAAAATATTTCTGATAAAATAGAAGAGATACATAGAAAAACTCATTAAAATTGACAATTTTCATGGAAAATTAAAGAGTAAAATGGTAGACATAAAATACATTGCTAAATTAATTGAAAAAGGAAGTAGGAACATTTTATGAAGAATTGAAGATTTACGTGGGAAATATTTCTGCTAAAATTGTAGAAAAATATAGAAAAACATGTTAAAATTGAGGACTATTATGGAAAATTTTATATAGATATAATGGTAGGCATAAAGGTATTTCTGAGTTGATTGAAGGTGGAATTACAAACTTTTTCTGATAAAATTGAAGATTTACATGAAAAATATTTCTGTTAGCCTCTGTCTTTTTATTGGGGAATTGAGTCCATTGATTAAGCGATATTAAGGAATAGTGATTGTTGTTTCCTGTTAGTTTTGATGTTATTTTTATGTTTGTGTGATTACCTTCTTTTGGGTTGGTTAGAAGAAGATTATTTTCTTGCTTTTTCTAGGGTGTAGTTTCCCTCCTTGTATTGGTGCTTTCCATCTATTATCCTTTGTAGGGCTGGATTTGTGGGAAGATATTGTGTAAATTTGGTTTTATCATGGAATATCTTGGTTTCTCCATCTATGGTGATTGAGATTTTTGCTGGGTATAGTAGTCTGGGCTAGCATTTGTGTTCTCTTAGGGTCTGTTGAGATCTTCCTAGGATCTTCTAGCTTTCATGGTCTCTGGTGAGAAGTCTCATGGTATAATTCTGATAGGTCTACCTTTATAAGTTACTTGCTCTTTTTCCCTTACTGTTTGTAATATTCTTTCTTTGTTTAGTGCATTTTGAGTCTTGATTATTATGTGCCAGAAGGACTTTCTGTTCTGATCCAGTCTATTTGGAGTTCTGAAGGCTTCTTGTATGTTCATAGGCATCTTTTTCTTTAGGTTAGGGAAGTTTTCCTCTATAATTTTGTTGAAGATATTCACTGACTCTTTAAGTTGTAAATCTTCACTCTCTTCTATACCCATAATCCTTAGGTTTGGTCTTCTCATTGTGTCCTGGATTTCCTGGATGTTTTGGATTATAAGCTTTATGCATTTTGCATTTTGCATTTGCATTTTCTTTGACTGTTGAGTTTTCTATGGTATCTTCAGCACCTGAGATTCTTTCTTCTATCTCTTGTATTCTGTTGTTAATTCGTGCATTTATGACTCCTGAATTCCTCMCAAGGCTTTCTGTCTCCAGTATTGTCTCCCTTTGTGGTTTCTTCTTTGTTTCTACTTCCACTTTTAGAGCCTGGGTGGTTTTGTTCAGTTCCTTCACTTGTTTGTTGGTATTTTCCTGTAATTCTTTAAGGGATTTTTGTGTTTCCTCTTTAAGGGCTTTTACCTGTTGACCCATGTTCTCCTGTATTTCTTTAAGGGATTTTTATGTTTCCTTTGTAAGGGCTTTTATCTGTTGACCCATGTTCTCCTGTATTTCTTTARGGGAGTTATTTTTGTCCTTCTTGAAGTCCTCTATCAGCATCATGAGATGCGATTTTAAATTGAACTCTTGTTTTTCCAGTGTGTTGGGGTATCTGTGACTTGCTGTGGTGGGCGAACTGGGTTCTGATGTTGACAAGTAGCCTTGGTTTCTATGGGTTGGGTTTTTGCACTTGCCTTTCACCATCTAGTTATCTCTGGTGTTAATTGGTCTTGCTGTCTCTGGCAGGAGTTTGTCCCTCCTGTGGGGCTGTAAGCCTGTGCCTGAACATCTGGGAGACCAACTATCTTCTGCCAGGGTCTGTGCACAGAAGTCTGTGGAGCGGCCTGGCTTCCTGGTGCAAATGGTAGCCAGAAGAATCCTGTCCCAGTTGCTCCACTGATCATATGCCCTGGGTGCTCCTAGATGTTCCCCTCCAGACAGAAGGTAGATCTCTCACCTCCATACTCAGAAGTGAAAGCACTGCTTGGGGCTCACTCTCTCCTGGTGGGTCTTGCACAGAATGCTGTGGAGCCACCTGGCCCCCTGGTGCAAATGATAGACTTTTAGCTATCCCAAAGTCCTGAATTTTCACAGAGTCAAGATGTATTGTGAAGGCTATTTTCAGGCTGGAGAAATGGCTCAGTAGTTACGAGTACTTACTATACTTGCAGAGGACCCAGGTTGAGGTCCCAGCACCCACAGGAGGCTCCCAACCTTCTGCAACTACAGTACAGGAAAGTCCTCTGACATCTTTGGGTACTAGGCATGCATTCAGTATACATTCATACATACAGTCAAATCATGCATACATAATCTTTTTGTAAAACCACTTATTTTTGTCTAGCTTTTGCTAAATGCTGTGCTCCTGGAAATAAAATCCACACCTCCTTCTTCAGGACTAGAGAAACTGGCCTTCTGGATTTTTAGCAACCATGCTTGGAGGCCAAAATCTGGTCTGAAGACAAAGGAACTAAAAGAACAACCAATATTTTGTACTATGCTCTCAGTTGTCAGTATTATAGGGCCCTACAGAATAATGGGGCCCTTCAAAAATGGTTCTAGAAGCCAGTAAGTCACCATCCTTTTGGCAAGAGAGACTCTGGAGACACCAGAAGTTGTATGCTAACCAGTGCATGTTGTACAAAGAGGACAGTCATTACAAAAGGAAATTTCTTCAGTACTACCAACTGAAGACATATGGTCTATGTGACCCTGAACGACAGGTGATAAAATTGGTGCAATAAGGACACATGCTCCACTATGTTCATCGCAGCCTTATTTGTAATAGCCAGAAGCTAGAAAGAACCCAGATGTCCCTCAATGGAGGAATGGATACAGAAAATGTGGTATATTTACACAATGGAATACTACTCAGCATTTAAAAACAATGAATTCATGTTTAGGCAAATGGTTGGAACTGGAAAATAACATTCTAAGTGAGGTAACCCAATCAACAAAAGAATACACATGGAATGCAGTCACTGATAAGTGGATATTAGCCCAGAAGCTCAGAATACCCAAAACACAACCCACATATCAAATCATTCCCAAGAAGAAGGAAGGAGAGGTCCCTGGTCCTGGAAAGGCTTGATACGGCATTGTAGGGGATTGCCAGGACAGAGAAGAAGGAGGGGGAATGGGTGGAGTGACGAAGGCTTATGGGACTTATGAGGAGGGGAGAACCGGGAAAGGGAAAATCATTTGGAATGTAAACAAAGAATAGAGAAAAAAAGAAAAGAAAAATCTAAGTGACCCTACAAATAAATAGCAAAGTATGATCCTTAAATTCCAGCCACCAACATGGTCTTAAACACCCAATAGTAGGCAATAGCCATACCATAAAGTAATTGGTAATAATACAAAACCAAGTAAATTAGTAAACTGGTCTACTTATATTTTAAAAGGGACTCTTTAGTGATTTGAATGAGAATGAAACCATAGGCTTGTAAAGGCTTAGTCCCTGGTTGGTAGAAATGCCTGGGAAGGTTTAGGAGGTGTGGCCATGTTGGATCTAGTGTTTTACTGGGGTCAGGCTTTGATGTTTTTAAAGCCTGTACCATTGTGCAGTTATCTATTGCTCAGTGGATCAGGTTGTAAGCTCTTAGTTACGCACTAGTGCCATGTCTGCCTGCCTCAGTGCTCCCTGACATAATGGACATGGACTCTAACTAATACTCTGAAATGGTAAGTTCCAATTACTCTTCCTTTTATAATTTGCCTTAGTCCTGGTGTCTATATAGCAACTGGAAAGTCACTTAGACAGGATCTAAGTACTATGGCAGCCATTATAGAATTTGTTTTAAAATAACTAGTGGATGTCTATGGTATCTAGCCATACCTGTGGGGTCTTAGCTAGCAATCATATAAAGTTCAGAATCAGATTCCAGGCCTATCTAGTTCTTCACCTTATTTAAATGAAATATTGCCAGGTCTTATACCACAAAGTAACCCTGAGAACCTGAGAACTAAAACACATGATTACTGTAGCTTTTTTAAGCTGCTGAAGCTATTTAGGGTATACTTCACATCAGTATTTACATTTGACCTCCAAAGATCTCATCAAAGTGAAAATGGCCCTTCCTTGTTTTCCAGACAACTCGAGCTACAGCTAAACCTCCAGGAATGACATATTATCTCCGTTCATTTTAAAGACCTCAGTCCTCCTGAGAGATGAAATATACTAATCATACCTAAATTTACCCATTATGTATGAAATCCTAAAAGAATTAAGAAAAGATGAAGAAATATATGATATGTACCTTCTTGAAAAATGTGCATATGTCACATGGGACATGAAAATATTCACCAGTTGTCACTATTGTAGGGAAGGAAAAAAATCTATCAATATGTGGTAATTGGTAAATTCAGGTATATAAAATCTAATTTAAGCAAGCATTTCTAGAAGAGTCTTCAAATCATACAATTGTATAAAATTATATAAACCTTTAGGCTTGTAGCTTACACTATAAATTGAAGTTTATTTTATTTGTTTCACTTTTACTCTTTGGTTTTGAAATCTTTGAAGGCAGCAGCCAGTCTCACATCATTAAGAAGTAAGTTTGGATATTCTGTTGGTTATAGTCAACGATCCTTGATTCTTTCAAATACATTTTAGACTGAAATATGGAAAAGAAACTCTTGACTCCTGTAATGCATGAGCTGAATAATGAATAAAACATCYCCATTTTAGTCACATTAACAATCCTTGCTATTGTGCAGACATTTTGTAACATTAGAGAAAATACAGGGTTGCTTAACCTTACAGAGGAAATCAGTGGGCTGTGATAAAGACCCTTAATGTCTTTGAAGCTGTTCTGTCAGTGCATGTTTTCTGTCTGTAGTGTTCTGTCCATCAATATAGGCAAAATATTTCTAGCGACTGTTCACTAAACTGCAGGGATGGACTATTTGCTAACAACCCTGTGGTTTATAAAGTCTCTAGAAAATGGGGGTAAATGAAGCTTAGCCAAGCAACACTTCCTACTCCTCCTTAGAGTATATACCAGCTTTTACTTGGCTGTCCGCCTAATACCTCTTGAGGTGTTTAATGGATGCCCTTTTGTAAATGCAGTCTCTTCCCTGATGTGATCAATCCATCTTTAAACCAATTTGCCAATAGATTCAGTGGATTCTAACAGACTATCGAAGTTTATATTAACAAAGAATGCCTCACTCACTTGGTGAGCATGAAGATTCTTTTTGTACTGAGAAGACAGAGGCTAGTTATATAATTCACAGGAAAGCCTTCAGGAACAACAAGTAATTATTTTGTGTAAGGATCCTTTCTGGTATTCCCATCTTTTCTAGTAGCCATCAAGTTCCCAGCACTTGTGGGCTAGATTTATCAGTCCTATATTAAAACCTAGAAGGGAAATACCCTAGAAATACATCCCACAAACCTTTGGGGAAATTAACACAGAAGTGACTTTAAATACCTGGTCAAATAAGCAGTTAAATGATGTATTAATGTTTGTTCTTCCCTGATTAAGAAGCCATGCTTTATTCTCTGTAACTGGTTTGGACCAGCCTTTCATTTCTGCCCTTTTTTGCTCAGCATGAGAATTATTTATTTTTATGGGCCCAATACTATGTGCTAAACACTAAGAAAGGCAATTGTTGCATTGTGAATTGCTAACTTCTTCGAGTACTTTTGGACTTTCACGGTGTGTAACTTTTCTTTAAGGAGGATCCTGAAGCCAATTCAAATAGTACATCAGTTAAGCTAGAGATAGCTCCTGCCCCACTCTCAGATATGGATGCTTTGTCTGCACATGTTTTTGTGTTCCACACATGGCCCTGATGCCTGAGGAGGCCAAGAGACACTATCAGATTCTCTGAAACTGGAGTTACAGATGGGCATGAGCTGTTATGTGGATGCTGGCCATCCAATCCAGGTCCTCTGAAAGAACAGCCAGTACTCCTAACTTCTGTTTTTTTTTTTATTTTTACAGTTTTTTACAACAATAAACTTCCGTTTACAGTTGATCCACCCATAGATGATTCTGTGAAATTTTAAGTCTATATATTTTGGTCCCCTGAATGTCACTGAATAGAGACTTGAACCATTCTGAAATCATCCGTTTGGCCTAGTGACCATATCTGAATGATTTTATGGTCTCAACCCTTGAAAGAAGATTGCTAGGTTTCTGGTTATATATTAGGAGCTTGATGAACATTAGAAAGAGGTCTCTCCTTCATAATTAATGGATTGCAAATCAAAGGATAGAAATGGTATGACTCTAAATGCTGGTCAAAGGAATGGGAAGAGAAAAGACCTCCTAAACTGTCTAAACAGTCATTGAGAGGTAACTACTAAACAAGGTTACAGGAGTCCTGAATCTATGTTTTATCACAGAGCTTTCTGATAAAAGACTGTGTGTGCTATTAGTTCCTCCTAAAGATTTGTCCAAATGATCCTGTTTATTATAGATGGAACAGGACAAAGTCCCTTACAAAAACCTCTAGAAACTTTGAAGCTAGTGTTAAGAGGGCCTCCAATGTAGATTATTGTGATAGTCTTTTTGGCTAGGTCCACTCTCATTCCTGGACAGACTGAGTACCTATACTCTGCGTGTTTCATGTGAACTCTTTCAGTGAAAATCACATGCACTGTGAGTTCAAAGGAAGGCCAGGGCAAGATTTCAGGGACAAAGAGGGACTTACAGAAGCCCAAGAAGGAATTGATGTCAATTTTGAGTAGAAGGTGAGATTGACCAAACCACACATTTCCAGGTAAGAATTTCCAGCTTCAAGAAGCCAAACTAGTAACAAAAAAGAATAAGTGGTCCATTGGCTGCAGCTTCCACAGTGAGAGCTGACCCGCTTCAGGGGCACAGGCAGTTAAGTTACCGACAAGATATAGACAATGGCACAGTGAAAAAATGATGACATTATATCCACTGGCACATTGAAAGTCTATAGAATCATTAGTACTTCCTCTAGAGAACAAATATTTGTTCCATTCTAAGAGAGTTACACTCAACAAACACACACAAGCAAATTTAGAAATACCGAGAAATAAAGACTTCAGGATAGTCCAAAATAATTTGTATGTGTGAGTGAAAGTGCCTAAAGAAAAGGGGGAAAGAAAACTGTTTAAGTGTATATAGTGAGGGTTTTAGTTCACCACCAAGATAACTGGAGGTGGTTTGTGCTTAAAGGTAATTGTATCTAAATACTGGATGAAGTCTTAGAACTGATAAGTCGGTTCTGCAAGTTGGATGATACAAAAGCAATTCAAAAATCAACTGTATATGCCGGATGATGACCACGAACAATCTGAACAGAAAGGCAGTCCCTTGCACAAAGGCACCAGGAGGGACAAAATACTTAACATATTTTACCAAGGACATAATGACTCATAGAGCTATGAGCTTTTCTTGAAAGATGTTAAAGAGACAAGTGAGAGGACATTTCATATTCATGGATTAGATGTACTATTGTCGACTGGTCAAAACAGGACTTGTGGGAAAGATGGTAGGGCAGAACCCACGGGGCCCCCCCCCGCCCCCGCATGCTAGGATGCCATAAATAATAATGAATATTTGGCATAATGCAGAATAGTCTCTAGGTTCATCTAAGAAATAGCTGAAAACCAAGCATAGGCCAGGTAACATGTCCACAAAGAAGGAGATAGGACAAGGAGCAAACCAGTGCCCATGTGCATTACAGAGCTCAGGCTGGGGTCAACAGGAAGTGCCTGGGAGGCACTGTCCCTCTCCCTTGGACACAGCTTTACAGGAAGAGTGAGTTAAGGAGCAATGGATCTGGTTCTAGCCATGTAAGACACTGTCTTCAGGGAAACCCAGGATCAGCACCAGTGTAGAGGTGAGGCTCAAAGTGTGATCCATGAGCCTGGAGGGGAGATTCCCCAGGAAGCCCCACCTTGGCTTGAGCTGGTGACAAAAAACAATGCAGAAGCTGAGAAATAGGTTCATATATTACATTGCATCCAAATGGGCCTGATCTAAAACCATGAATGAAGATCATGGATGTGAACACAGAGAGAGATCGCCTGAGCCCTGTGAAAATGAATATTTCTTACAAAAAATATGACTTTCAATAACTTTCATATTTTTTATTCACTATTGGTCACAACAATATCCCAAATTCACTCTTTAATTTAGTTTTCTTTTTTCAATATTCCAAATAATCTGGAGGGGGTGACACCTCAACCCTACTGCAATATAATCTAAAATGAGAATTGTAAGTACCTCAATGATATGAGACAGATATAAAAACATCTACCCAGTGAGCTAAACCCAGATGTGCAAGCCCCATGGAGGAGACACAAGAAACAAACAAACAAACAAACAAACAAACAAAAACCCACACCAAATACCAGTTCCATAGAAATTGATTCTGATGAGAGTGACTTAGGTGAAATCCTAGATGAATTCAGAAGAGTAATTTTAAGACTATTTAATTGAAGTAAAAATGGAAACAATTAAACAGCAAGGAAGGAAGTAAATAAAAAAATAAAGAGGAAACATTGAGGAGGGGAAATGAGCTTTTATCATTCTTATCTTACAGATAGATGAAAGGATTTCATCTTACAGATAAAACACAATTCCACTGAAATTTACTTCAGATTATAGAGGGAAGAGCGGGTAATTCATCCTTTAAGTGTAGCTCACACTGTCTTGTCTTCTAAGAAAGTATTTTTAAAACATAGAAGGACAAAAGAGGGAAAAAGAGGAAGACGATGACATAAGATTGGTCCAAAAGCCAAGTAGATAATTCCACCTGTAAATGTAGATTACAGGGAGCTATAACAACTGAGTAATATGCTTAGATACCATTGAGTGACAGCCTTTTCCTGGGGTGACATAATATACAGTCTACTCTCCCCCAGAAATAGAACCCATGGCAGACTACAGTAACTATTTTTGCTAATGTCCAATTTTGTGAATCAGTTATTATTTTTATTGTGGTTACTAACAGGAGTATAGGTGCCTTGTTACTTACTAGGAGCAGGCATCACCAGAAAACGTACCCAACACTGGTCACTGCAACCTGCAGACTGAAAACTACAACCTTGGAGGTATCTATATAGCATGCTGGGAGGTCAACAGTCCCAACATTTCTTCTTCCTGAAATCCAGCTGGTCAGAGTCTCCACCCCAAGCAACTGTTCAACTTTTTTTTATGCTGTTGGTAGGGTCCTTCGAGAATTTTCCAAGTTTTTATTCCCCTGTACATGCGACCTTTTGCTTACCTCCTAAGAGTCACTCAGCATCTCCTTCCCTCCCAGACAAATTTTGGAGGGGACATTACAAACTGGAGGAACACAGCATACAACAGCTCCCAACTTCTGATGAAGAATCAGGACCAAGAGGGAAACATAAAGAAACAGCACAGGTTTCTCTATATGAAAACTGAGGAGACAAATAGGCATGCCAGAAGAGACCAGCTTTCTAGCTCTGACATCCGGAAGGAATTGGCGAGGATGTGGAGAAAGAGGAACACTCCTCCACTGCTGGTGGGATTGCAAGCTGGTACAACCACTCTGGAAATCAGTCTGGCGGTTCCTCAGAAAA
>BDUI01000503.1:33743-49027 GCA_002335545.1 Apodemus speciosus | reverse complement strand
CGGGGGAGGGAAAAGGACATATGGGACATCTGGGGGGCGGGGAATCCAGAAAAGGGGAAATGAAATGTAAATAAAGAATATATCCAATAAAAAAAAGAAAAAAGAAAAAAAAAGAATGCCATTCACACACACACACACACACACACACACACACACACACACACACATACACACAAAAGAAATAATGCATTCCTGAGACTGAACCTTTTACTTGTTAGTCTCTGGTGTTTAGTAGAGATATTATTGCTTCACTATCAGATAATTCCATTTTTTATATTTTTGTATGTGTATAGATATATTTTARGAAGCTTCTTCAGCGTAGGTTTTCGTGCAGCATTTTTGAAAAGCCTCTATGCAGAGGGCACAAGATCCTTGTTCTCACAGATAAGCTCTAGAGAAAAAAAGAAATGTTAAACACACAAGAGTAATTTCTTCAGCAGAAGAGATTTATAACCTGCTTTCTACCCAGAAGGCTCTGAGGATATAGTTAGTAGCCTGGTGACCTATGCTATCTGTACAGCCAAACAACACCTGAATTCCCCAGACTTTTATATTAATCCCAGATTTTTGCATGAGTATTGTTTTTCAGTCAATAGAACACATCTTTATGGGCGATATCACATGTACTTTACAAATGAAACAGAGTCCAGATGCCCTCTCTGCTATTTATGAGACCAGGCTACACCCAAATCCCACAGACATTTATGTTTATCTTGATCTTTCTCCCTAGAATCTTATCTTGAGAATAGTTTCTCAATCAATAGAATCCATCTTTCTGGGAGAAGTCATATGTAGTTTATAAAGAGTTTCAGTGTAAAAATGCTCAAGCATTGTTGTACAAATGGGTTTGTGTTATCATCAGGAAACGTTTCTCCAGAATATGCTTAAGTATTTCTAAAATAAACTCTCCAGTTTCACATTTTGAAGTTTGAGCCAATACTGGCTATAGAGATGTGTTGAATCAGAGAGAGAGAGAGAGAGAGAGAGAGAGAGAGAGAGAGAGAGAGAGAGATGGGGTGGGAGGGGAGAGAGAGGAAGGAGGAGGAAGAGGAGGAGGGGGAGGCAGGGAGGTGTGGAGAGAAAGAGAGAGAGCTATATTCTCTTCTTCCCAGGCCCCTACTCCACCACCACAACTTATGCCTCACTGTTAATTCCTTATATCCGTACATTCTATCTCTGCTCCTATTAAAGCCCCTCTCCAAGAACCTGTAGTAATTTCTTGTCCTCTTTGAGGACTCCCTAAATATGGCACATAGAATGTTATGCTAGGAATAACAGGACACAGTGGATAATTCTAGGTGGCAGAGCCTTTTTTTTTACATTCCTGTGAAATCTAGAAGCCTGTATGTTCCTAAGGACAAGATTACCAAGCTGAAAGTTTCATTAGAATCATTTGATCAATATTCAATCTCTCCTGCTGCATTTGGATTTAATTTAGAATGAACCAGATGTGACCCTGGTTCTCAGTCACAGCCTGAAGAAAAAATACTGTTTAGAAAGTGACCTTGACAAAGCCACTGAGGTGGGGAGTGTCACCTGGTAAAGTGAATAATGAGTCTGTTTCATATCAAAGGCTCAGGGGTGATCCTGGAGAGGATGTGGCATGCAGTGTGCATGCAGAAGTGATGATCTGCAGTATTGGTGCTTAAGGATTATTGTATTCCAGCATATTTGCTCTTTAGTTTTTTCTTTCACGTGAGCTTGAACATGCCACAGGCAGCACGTATGGGGGTCAGAGTCATGAGCTGGTTCTGTCCTTCCAGAGTGGCTTCCCGGTTCTGGGTACTAAACCCAAGGTTGTCTTGTTTGTTTGTTTGTTTGTTTGTTTTCTGCAAGTCCTTTTACCCACTGAGCTATTTTAGCTGTCCAGATTTTCTTATTTTAAATAAGGTGTTTATATGATTTACTAAATAATACCTGGACCCTTGAATAAAGAATTTAGCTATATCTATTGCCTCTATACAAGCAGAGGAAATAGCTAAAAGTGTGTGGCATAGCTCAGTAAAAACAAAATTGTATATGAATATAATTTGTCTGCATAAGTATAGAGAAGTCTACCAAACCTCAGTCTGAAGTGACCCACAAGATAGGTCTGGATAGTGAATACCAGCATGCAGAAATACCCCAGAATCTTAAAGTAGACTAACTTAGAGCAAGAAATCACAGCAGGAAACAATAAAGGAAAAACTATCCAGAAGGTCTCAGATTTTCACAGCAGCCTGGCAATAGACCTAGGACCATCAAACAATGCCATTCATGGCAATAGGAGCAGGGCCTAAAACAATGGCTATCCTGGTAATTGTCTTCTATGGAGATATGAAACAATGCATATCCTGGTAATAGTACTATATAGGGCCATGAAGCAATGGATATATGGATAATAGACCTATATGGAGCCATGAAACGATGGGTATCATAGGCCTCAGGCAGCAGAAGGAAAGTCCAGACTGGGAGCTAGAATTAGGGATGACAGAAGCCAATGGGACTTAAGATAGGAAAGGACCATTGCCTTAAGTTAGAGGTATGTCACATTCTTGGCTATGAAGGTAAATATAAAGAAAATTGAAACAGATGCCCAGTTCTTAAAGCTGAACTATAAAGTACAGCAATGAAACAAGTTAACAAACCACTTGAAAGTGGATTAAAAGGACCATCAAGAACGGCATAGTGTATGTGCAGCTTTACACGGAGTAACTGTTCTGTGCCTCGCAGAAGACATTCGCTGCCTCCAGGCATCACAGCTAGGTTCTACTGGCAGCAGCTCATTGACACCCCTCAAAGGGGACCTCACATCAGGGAGCCAGCAGATCACTCATAAGACACTGTGGCTAGGTGGTCAGTCCCTCCACATGGTTACCCTGATGTGAGAAAGCAAGTTCCGTTTAGATGAGACAGCATTTTATTTCCCAGGCTGGCAACAGGTGGTGCTGTCTTCCAGGCACACAGTAGATCAAGGCTCCTCATCAGATTCCTAACCTAGGGAGTTAACAACCCTTTCTCTACAAGTTTGCTGCCTTGCTAACCAGTGGCATCTAGGAGGCATTGCATGCAATGTTGTGAACTTACAATGGCTTATGGAACATAGCATCTTCCTAGAATAAGGAGATCTATAGATTCCAAGCAGAAATGGCGGTAGGAGAGTCCCTTCCTGCTTCATTCCACACATCAGGGTTTTTCTTTAAAGCCAGTTCTCAGTGTCTCGAGGCTCAGTGGTCAAGGAAACAGACGGGAGGGCAGTGGAGAATGTTGGAAAGGAAATTTTCAATTAGTGTATGAGAAAGCATACTAGTAGTGTCAAAGAGATTTCCTAGGAAGCAATTTACAATTTCTTCAACCCTGAGGTTGTAGGTGAGAAGTAAAGAGGTTTATTCGCAGAGTGTAACACTTTCTAAATGGTATTCGGCCAAGCAGTTTCTAATCAGAACTGCTTGTTACAGATGGCTTCCCGTATCTGCCACTCATTTCTATGTACAAAGCACCAAGGAACAAACCTCTGATGTAAGTGTCCCAGGAGTGCCTGCTGTCACCACAGCCACAACTACACTTCTGGAGATATAAGAACAGAGGGACAATAATAGGGCTTCACAACCAAACTGATGGAAAAAAAATCATGACTCTCACTTTAAATACGTGCTACTTCCACCAAGCTAATTTCTGTGCCTTGTTTTGGCAGCTCTAACATAGAGATCTGAATATTATCAGAGGAACATGAATAATATTGGTAAAAAGCAGATCATCTTGAAATAATTTATGACAACTGGAGACTGTTGCATGGAACATAGTGGGAACATGGTAAGTATTCCTTATTACTATAAATATTATTAAATTACATTGTTATTTAACAATCTGTTTGTGTGAAGTACTTCTCAACTTCAGCTACATATTAGAATCACCTGGGAACTGTTAATGCATATGGAATGGGGAATCCCACCCTCTGAGATACTAATGTACCCAGTTTGGATGAGTGTGGACGTCAGTTTCCCCCGATGACACATGGATGATCAAGTTTGAGAATCACTTATACAAACAATGACTCACTTGATGTTAATAATCGAGTACTGTTGATTAAACAGGAAATTGTATAGTGAAATCATAGCCGAGTTTAATCTTTCGCTAGTGACACCTAAGCAAACTTCAGATATACCACCAATTGGGAGGAAATTGGTTTTGTGGCTTCGATTTAGGTTGGATAGAATTGAATCCATAAGGCTGATTTGATGGACTCTCATCCTATGGGAATAACCGCTAAACTGTGTAAACTAATAGATGATGCCAAGGCATTGGGGCAAAGGATCAGTTGGTAATTTGTCAAGGAAAGCACCAAGGGCAAGTCTGCTCTATTCAGAATGTGTGTGCCCTCATGCAAAGATTCTTCTTCTTCTGGGTTGGCTTATCACGAGGGCATTACATAACTGCTGATATCCCTAGGATAGCATAGCTACACACTATCGTCTTAACCAGAAATTCTTCCCCACTGCCATTCTGGAGGAACTGCTACAAAAATCTTATTAATGCTCCATTTTCCAGAAAATGCTGGATGTCATGAAATAAGAAGTCTATCTTCAATTTGGAATCTAAATAGTCAATAGTTCTTATGCCCAATGGAAAGAAAAATGTTTGGCCCATTYTCACAGCTGAATCTGATGAGAGAGACCACTAACACCGATTATCCCTGAAAACAGAGTCTTCCATGTAGGGTACATACCAGCACACTCCCGGAGTTTAGCTTGGCATACAGCTAGAATCTGTTGCAGCATTTTGGATAGAAACAACTATTTGTCAAGAAACTATATACTGCTTAAAGACCAATTATGGGACAAAGATCAGGAAGATTTCAATAATTTGTTTTCATTAAGTCTAAAATGAGGAGTTATCACTGCATTCACTAGACAGGAGGGAAACATCCTTTGGCCAGTGGGATTATACCAAGGGTCTTTTACACTTCTTTCTCTCAAGTGATGTTTATAGGGCTTGCAAATCACTTAATACTTTTCATGTTGCTGAAGAGTGCTTTTTCCTTTTTAAATTAAGTTTTAGGTTAGCACACAGCATAGTGGCATCGTCATACATATTAAAACTTCTTTGGAATGCCATCCCACTCCAATCAGAATGGCTATCATTAAGAAAACAAATGACAACAATGGCTGGTGAGGCTGAGAGCCTAAAGGAATCCATGTTCTCTGTGAGGATAGCTGTGGACAGCCTCAGCCTCTGAGGAAATCATATGGGAGTTCCTCACAGAAGGAAGGAAGGAAGGAAGGAAGGAAGGAAGGAAGGAAGGAAGGAAGGAAGGAAGGAAAGGAGAGAGGGAGGGAGGGAGGGAGGGACATTAGTATCGACCTATGCTACTCTTCAGTATACCCACAAGACAATATAGGGCACACTTACACATTCATATAGCTCAGGAAATTGAGCCAGCCTAGACTGTCATCAATAGATAAATGGACTATGAGTAGGTAAAAGAAAATAAAATCATGACATTTGCAGAAAACTGGATAGAACTGGAGATTGCAATGTGAAGTGAAAGAGTTGAATTCAGAAGGATAAATAACACATTTTCTCCCTTATGTGTGGAACGTAGAGTTAAAATTAGTGATAGGTATACATGTATAGAGTATGGAGTGTGCCAGGGTGGATGGGTGTGTGTGTGTGTGTATGTGTGTGTGTATGTATGTATATGTTGTAATTAGAAAGGAGATTGGGAAAGGGAGAAATGATATTAAGAGAGGTGGAAAATAAAATGCAATAGAGTGCATATGACCAATAACTTTTTAAATATCCCTCACAGCTTCTCCAATTCAATATTCCTTCTGATTTTGTCATGTATAAAACCAGAGCCATAGAGAGTCTCTTTGATAATCAGACTCCCAACTGTGCATTCTGAGGGGAAGAAAATAAAACAGCAGTCTTCTTTCAGAGAGCCCCCACTAGGAATCCTTCCTTCTGGATGGAAACCATGTAAAGAAAAGCCAATCAGGACATTTTCTACTGACAGAGATGCCATTAAAGACAACGAAGCAATCATTTGCTTAGTACTTTCTTATAATTGGAAATAGAGTGTAAATCAACTGTTAGATTTCTAAACTAGCAGACAGTGAATGGGGGGCAAATGGTACCCAGTGTTTCTATCTATTCAGTGTGGCAGCTAGTTAGTTACATTACTCATCTGGCTTCTGTATTCAGAGATTTTTACAGTCCAAAGATTAGAATATAGGTTGGCCATGAAATCGCAGAAATGTTTACATCCCTGGTTTTTCTGGGTTTGGTAATGCCAGGGCAGAGACCGTTCTTTTAATTTGAGCCTTAGCCAGCCAGTGTTCAGTATCAGAAAAATAAATGTTGACTAGGGCTACAGGGTACCAGTGTTTCAGGGGTTTATGATGCACCTATGATGAGGCTTGCATTCATCAGCATCTACAGCTTGGAATCTAGTGTCCGTGGGTACCCGCACCACAGTCACACCCTGCCCAAATTGTCTGCTAGTTACAAGCCTTGATTCTGATGGGCTCTGATGTCTGGGCTGTCTAAGGAGGGCAGGTTGGGGCATGGGTGAAAGCCTCAGATACACCTGACTGGCGAATAGCATAGCAGTGCACAGGAGCCCAGTGCTCTGGGTGACAGGAGCCCCTGACATGTTCTTATTGGTGGCTTTAAGTCTTCCTTCCTTTCAATGTGACAGTACACTGTGGCCATCCAAGTTAACAGAGGAGCCAGGATTTCTAAGGGTCTCTGCAGAAGAGTGCTCAGGATCCCCCCAGCCAGCAGCCACAAGAGGTTTCTTTCTCTTTCTTTGCTATTTTCTTTAAATCTAGACTCCCAGGGTACATTTGTGTTAAAATAGCTACTGAGAAAATAGTGTTGGTATTAATAATTTAAAAACCTCCAAATTTTTCTTTTTTCCATTTAAAAAAATTTAGGAGCCCCTTAGCAGGGTTTGTGTTGTGGTTGTTGTTGTTGTTGTATTTTCCATTTGGTTTGGTTTGGGTTTTGTTGTTGTTGTTGTTTTATTTGTTTTGTTTGAATTAGAACGGTGAATGTATGCATTAGTGGCTCTGAAGATGCTGGTTCCAGGCAGTGTACTGCCATCTATTAAGTTTCTGCCAAATGGACAAGTCTTGTGTAACAGGCTGTGCAACCTTTACACTCTTTACTCTGCTTCATATCGTTAAAGTCTACTGCCTCAACAGATGCTTTTTCAGCATAACCCATTTGTTTCTTCTTTTCTGTAATAGGAGTTGCTGAGTAATAAGAGTTGCTGGGCTCCGCTACCCGTGGAAATCTGCAGGGACATGCAGCTCATTACTGTTTTGTATTATGTTCATCACCCTGACCTCTAAGTCCAAAGGAAATCATCACCATTGTACTAGCAAGCACTGACTCCTCCTTAGAGATGGCCTCTATTTGAATGAACCAAAATAGTACCATAGAAACCATGTGCATGAAATATGCTTTTACCAATTTTGTATAATGATTAACTTTTTACAAAGTAGTTAATATAAAGTACAAATATTTAAAATTATACTGAAATGGCATGGAATTACGTCTTGATTTTATGCATAAACATGTTGAAATATAGATCCATCAACTTAAGTTTTGAAGTAACAGCTTGATTACCAAAGGACACATCTCGGTGTCCCTCAGATGTGCCAGTGGCAGTTAAGAGCACTTGTTCTTCTGTAGGGGATTTACTTGCCAACAGTCACATGGCAGCTGACAACAACCTATGACTCCAGATCCAGAATACATCCTCTTCATCCCATGCAGGGTCCAGGCGTGCATGTAATATACACCATACATGAAGGTAAAGCATCCATACACAAAAACTTGTGTGTGTATTTCACATTCATCATTTATTAGAATTTCCAATTTCTATATATGCTCAGCCATAGTCCCTTATGTGCTGTTTTATAGTGTTTGAGTCATTTTAACTCGTACTTATTTTTACTGATGTATATTTATATATTTATATATTTATGAAGTAAAATGCAATATTTTGGTTCATATATGTATTAGATACACTCAATTGGTAATTAGCACATCAACATTCATCATTTCTTCATGGAGAATATATTTAAATTCCTGGTTTTGCTTTTATAACTACTCTGTAAGGAGGCATTCAGGTATTCTCCACACCCTAATGCATAGTCTTTTTTATAGTACTATAAAGTCTAATCTTGCTGTGGAATTGGCAGGCTGTTTCATCTCACCAACCCACTTTCTCCCCAGCACAAATGAGAACTGTGATGGTATCCACTTCACACATATTCAGCTTTTTCAAGTACCTTTTCTATAATACCTGGAATATCTTTATATTAAATTAAACTTTTTCCCTTTAATGAGTGTGTCTTCTCGTCTGTTCTCTTATAAAGAAATTCATCATTGAATTTAGGTCCCATTTAGATAATCCAGGATAATATCATCTAGAAAATTTGAACTTGATTAAATCTTCATTGCCCAAATAAGATCATATTCATGGGTTCCCAGTGATAAAATAAGGAAGAACATACATCTTTTAAGGGTCATCATTCAACCCACAACACAACCATTATCTCTACTTCCAATATTCCTGGTCCCATCATTCTCCACCATCATTAGAGCTCCTAGTCCAGTCCAAGTCACCATGGTCTGTTGTCTAAACGTTTGCAGCCATTTAGTGTATGTGGTGTGGGTGTTGTTTATGTTTCTTTATGGTCAGTTCTTCCTAGCAACTGAGGTTGTTCTTCAAAATGTAAACAGGATTGTCACTCTTCCCACCCCTAGACCCTGCTAAATGCTCTCCTTCCAACTTAAAACACAAAGTCCTCAGCAAAACCCTCTGCTATGGCTTGTTATCTTAGAATCCTCACTCCTCAGTATAGGAGAGATATAGCCGAGTCGGGGTCTTTCAGTCACTAGGACAGGGTCCTCATGAATGGATCAATGCTTTCTCACTGGAGTGGCTTAGCCATTCTATTGTGTCTAGCCTCTCTTCTTCCTCTTGTACCCATTTGACCTTCTGTTTTCTACCAGGAGTTGAAGCGACACTAGGTGCCAGTGAGTAGCTGGGCAGATACTGTTGCCATAGTCTTGAAGGTCTAGAGTTCAGAATTCTGAGATGAAATCAATCCTGTCTATGATGGTTTCTATATGCTTAGCCCAGGAAATGGCACTATTAGAAGGTGTGGCCCTGTTAAAATAGGTGTGGCCTTGTTGGAGTAGGTTTGTCACTGTGGATGTGTGCATTAAGACCCTCATCCTAGCTGCTTGGAATCCAGTATTCTGATAACACCCTTCAGATGAAGATATAGAACTCTCAGCTCCTCCTACACCATGACTGCCTGGATGCTGCCATGTTCCTGCCTTGGGAATAATGAACTGAACCTCTGAACCTGTAAGCCTGCCCCAATTAAATGTTGTCATTTATAATACTTGCCTTGGTCATGGTGTCTGTTCACAGCAGTAAAACCCTACCTAAGACACCATCAGTCAAAAATTACCCAGTCTCAGATAATTTGTTTTAGCAACAGAAATCAGACTGCTACCCTCCAGGTGAGTCTAGTGTCACATGACTTGCTACTCACTAAGTCTCTTTCATAAGTCACTTGGATAAAGATCTCATCTGTGTCTTCTTTATATCTGTTTTGCTTGTAACCCATACCAGAATTTCAAAGATTTTAGGTACTTCAAAAATATTTTTTGATGAATGAATAAAAGATTGCTTTCCCAAAGGCGGAAGTGACAAAGGGTTTGGCGATGGATGTAGACATGTGCTAAATTGAAGCTGATTTTTCTTTGTTACTATAAATTTAATTTTGAAATTACAAAACAAAAATGGTTATTTCCCTCTTCCTTCTGTTTTCTTTTACTTTTTTTTTCTAAGTAAATCAATTACCTTAGCTATTTCGTGTTGACCTTCTCCTTGAAAAATGAGGTAAATATTTCAAGCTAGAGTCCTATTTGTCACCCCAGTTACCTGAATATCTCAGAAATGTTTGGGAAGGCCTAAATATTCTAGTAAGAACAATGATTTTTACTGTTTTTCAAAGGCTTTCCTAAAAGAGAGAGCATGTATTCAGTGTGGTTTTGCATCTCAATGCTTTCCTTTCACCCATGTTTGGAGCATTGCTAAAACAGTCTTCTTTCCCTAATGAAAAAAGAAACTAATTTTTTTATTCCATCGTAGACCAGCAGCCTTAAGGTTACAGAACGAATGATTTAATCACTTAAGAACCAGTCAGCAGAGGCACACAAGGAACCTAGTGCTTTACCTGACATTAAAAGCTTCATGTGTGCTCTAGTTGGTGGTTTAGTCCCTGCACATGGAGAGACCCATGGCTCCAGATGCATATGTAGCAGAGGATGGCCTTGTTGGACATCAAAGGGAGGAGAGGCCCTTGGTCCTGAGAAGGCTCGATGCCCCAGTATAGGGGAATGCCAGGACAGGAAAGAGGGAGTGGGTG
Organism: Apodemus speciosus; assembly: GCA_002335545.1. NCBI lineage: Eukaryota > Metazoa > Chordata > Mammalia > Rodentia > Muridae > Apodemus > Apodemus speciosus. Next base: position 38,588 of record BDUI01000503.1, on the reverse strand, counting down.
GGTTGGTGAGTAGGGAGAGGGGGGAATGGGATAGGGTACTTTTGGAGGCGAAACCAGGAAAGGGGATAACATTTGAAGTGTAAATAAAGAAAATATCTAATAAAAAATAAAAGCTTCAATTTGATCTGGTCACACCAGTTAGCCTGTGAAAACACTGTAGGAATCTTATTACAGATGAATTGGCCCTGGCTCCACCAAAGGAAAAGATTTTTGTTTTGTTTTGATATGTCTGCAATAGATAAATGGAAAAGGATTCAGAGCTAAGATGAGCCCAGCAAATCAGGGCTTGTAACTGCTGATTGCCCTCACACCAGTGGGCACTCTGATTATACTGTAGGGAACTACAGGGTCCTGGTTTCAACTGCAATCTTCCCAGACCCCAATGATAAGCTTAAATTTTTATAAGCAATTTTACATAAATGCTACAGATAGAAGATTTTAAAGGTGTCCTGCATGACAATGGGCTTCAGACAGCCCACGACCCACACTTCAGCTTTCTCCACTTAAGGATGCAATGTTCCCTCCTGGGACGTTGAAGCAGCAGCCAGAGGTGCATTATGTCCCAGAAGCTTTAATACAACACTCAGTGTCCACCTGAACTCCAGTTTGACTAGGCTTTGGATTCAAAATGTTGAGTCAAGGATGGCAGAAAGTAACAAAATGCCTGCCCAATATGAGCAATCTAAAAAGCAAATAGAATCTGAATGAGTAATATCTGCCAGGGAGCACGGGGCAGAGAAATGGATGCTCAGAGCTGGGTGCAGAGCCCAGGGACACTGATATGAGGCAGAAATGACTCCCAAAGACTCGTGTGTGGACTGTATGGATGTTATTTCTAATGCTAAATAATTATGGAGGATTCTGACTTTTGACTCTAGAATAACAAAAATATACACATTCATTTGGCCCTAGAAATGATGGCACCTTTTTGGAGAATTTACAGGGGGCAAGGTGAGGGTGTCGGGGTGGGGGATGGGGCATACAGTCTTCCCTCCTGCCTTTCTTCCACAAGGTACCCTCAGCCTTTTTACTTTCTCTTTTCACGGCTAGTGGTTCAGAAGCATGCTAACTCTCTGTGCTTAGAAAGTTTCTGAAGGCTATCCTGTTGTTGATTTCTAGCACTATGGCATTGTGGGTGGAGAAGATATTGGGAAATAATTTCAGACTTATATTTTATAAGACTTTGTTTGTAGCCTAACATAGTTACAAAGCCACAGAGAGTAGGAGTGAATTTTAGTGTCCTATTGTTAGGACTGGATCTAGCTAACAAAATAAAGTATACTTAGGACACTCTATCAGGAAAGTTTCTGAATGCTTTCCATAAAGAAATGACTAATGGTTGAGGATGTGACTAAGTACACACATTTAATCACTGTGCATCACATTACTGGTAGTGAAACAGTACTTTTCTCCCCATGATCAATCACTGTATGTCAATTAAAAATTTTAAAAATGTTCTGATAAATGAATCACATTTCTAAAAGATTGATTAATAAGTGTTCCAGTATATTCCCCACGTACAGAAAGTAATTAGAAAGCAAACAATCAGAGAATAAATAACTCTTTTGCTCGGTGGGAAAATTTTAATTGCTCTGATTATGTCATCCCTGAAGTTCTTATATAAGGTATTTAGAATTGATTAAAAAATAGTGATTAATGATTCAAATATGTGAGAAGCCAGAGATACAATATTAAAACAAGATCAAAGGTCAGTTTTTTTCTTTACGGCTTTAGGTAATTTCTAGTGGGTGTGTCTAGAGAAAAATAACTATCAAATTATTAATTTATTTTTGTGAACTTCGGCTAAAAATAAATGAATAAGAAATTAAAACAACTTTCATATTCAACCTTATTCTTTATTATTGGTCTACCTAGGTTTTCCATTTCTTTATCATTTAATCTTGAGTTTATAGACTACGAATTGTTAATTTTTTAGGTTATCCAATGCATAGCTTAAAGATGTGAAAAATCTCACTGAGGAGGTAAAATGCTTGCCTTGCCACCAGGGGGACTTGAATTTGATTCCCTAGAACCAATATAAAAATACCTGGATGTGGCAGCACACTTGTAACCCCAGAAATGAAAATGAAGGAAGGTCTATCTCAGGGTCAGAATGGCTGGTAAGCCTCGCCTGCTTAACACATTCTAGGCCAATGAGACACTATCTGAAAAATCAATATGTGTGTGTGTGTGTGTGTGTGTGTGTGTAGAGAGAGAGAGAGAGAGAGAGAGAGAGAGAGAGAGAGAGAGAGAGAGAGAGAGATTGAGAAAGAGAGAGAGCTATAGAAATGATTAAGAACACTTGGTGCTTTTCCAGAAGACAAGAGTTCAGTTCCCAGCACCATACCACATGGATCATAACGGTCTGTAATCCCAGTCCCAGGGCATCTGATGCCCTCATCTGGCCTCTGTGGGAATCCACACACATGCAGCATATACTTATACAGACATATAAACACACACATAATTAAAAGTGCAAACCAAGGTCAGTGGCACCTAAGGAACTATATTCAAGCTTATCATTTGAAAACATTTAAAATCAGTAAAAGTAAAAATATGTTATAAAAGATGCTCTTGATTCTGTTATGCTCATGAACTTACTTCTCTTCTGAATTATTTATTCTGATTATGTCCTCTAGTGATTTCTTACTGCTTTTCTCTTTCCATTATGTCTGAGGATACATTTAGACCATGTTTTATAAAATAAGAATTAATATTAACATGTTTAAGGCAGCTTGGGATGGGTGCCTTCCGGTTTCTGTCTGTTGCTGGAGAAGATCCTCTGCCACAGGGCTCCATACCCAGGTGGCACAGGGAGATAGCTAGCCTCCCAGGAGTGTGGACAGGCCTGTGAGTGCAGGTAGGACCACGCCTACTGCTCAGAGGAACCCACCCAGAACCATCAAGACACAGGAACCCAGGGCCAGCCTGGGACTGGAGGCTTCCTATTTCTGTCTGTGCCCAGAGCTGATCATGGGCCACAGAGCTACATACACAAATACCACCAGGAGAGGTAGTGTCCCAGGAGTGTCTACACATCTGCGAGCACAGACCTGACCCTGTACCACAGCCCTCCATACCTAAATTCCTCATAGAGAGAACTGGTCTCCCAGGAGTATTGGCACACAGGCTTGCAGGACAGACAAGCCACAGTCATAGACAGCAAGACCATCTAACACCAGAGATAACCAGATGGCAAAAGGCAAGCACAAGAACATAAGCAACTGAAACCAAGGCTAATTGGTATCATCAGAAGCCAGTTCTCGCACCACAGCAAGCACTGGTTTCCCCAACACACCAGAAAAGCAAGACTCTGATTTTAAAATCACATCTCATGATGATGATAGAGGACTTCAAAAAGAACATAAATAACTCCCTTAAAGAAATACAGGAGAACATAGGTAAACAGATAGAAGCCCTTAAAGAGGAAACACACACATACACACAAACAAACCTTAAACAATTACAGGAAAACACAAACAAACAGGTGAAGAAATTGGACAAAACCATCCAGGATCTAAAAATGGAAGTAGAAACAATAAAGAAATCACAAAGGAAAGGGAGACAACTCTAGAGACAGAAAACATAAGAAAGAAATCAGGAGTAATACATGCAAACATCAACAACAGAATACAAGAGATAGAAGAATGAATCTCAGGGCAGAAGATACCATATAAAACATTGGCAAAACAGTCAAAGAAAATGCAAAATTCAAAAAGCTCCTAACCCAAAACATCCAGGAAATCCAGGACATAATAAGACCAAACCTAAGAATAATAGGTATAGAAGAGAGTGAAGATTCTCAACTCAAAGGGCCAGTAAATATCGTCAACAAAATTATAGAAAACATCCCTAACCCAAAGAAAGAGATGCCCATAAACATACAAGAAGCCAAATACAAATACCAAATAGATTTGACCAGCAAGGAAATTACTCCTGTCACATAATAATCAAAACACCAAATGTACTAAACCAAGAAAGAATATTAAAAGCAGTAAGGGAAAAAAGGTCAAGAAACATAAAAAGGCAGGCCTATCAGAATTACACCAGACTTCTCACCAGAGACAATGAAAGCTACAAGATCCTGGGCAGATGTCATACTGACCCTAAGAGAAAACAAATGCCAACCTAGGCTACTGTAGATGGAGAAACCAAGATATTCCATGACAAAACCAAGTTTGCACAATATCTTTCCACATATCCAGCCCTACAAAGGATACTAAATGGAAAAGGCAGATACAAGGAGGGAAAATACACCCTAGAAGAAGCAAGAAAGTAATCTTCTTTCAACAAATTCTATAAAAAAAAAGCCACACACAAAAACATAACATCAAAAATAACAGGAAGCAACAATTATTATTCCTTAATATCTCTTAATATCAATGGGCTCAATTCGCAATAAAAAGACCTAAGCTAACAGAGTGGATGCATAAACAGGACCGAGCATTTTGCTGCATACAGGAAAATTACCTCACTATCAAAGGTAAATACTACCTCAGAGAAAAAGGATTGGAAAATGATTTTCCAAGCAAATAGTCCCAGGAAACAAGCTGGAGTAGCCATTCTAATATTGAATAAAATCGACTTTCGATCAAAGTCATCAAAAAAGATAAAGAAGGACACTTCTTACACATCAAAGGAAAAAAAATCTACCAAGAAGAACTCCTAATTCTGAACATCTATGCTCCAAATGAAAGGGCACCCATATTCATGAAAGAAACTTTACTAAAGCTCAAAGTACACATTGTACATCATACAATAACTATGAGGGATTTCAACACACCACTTTCATATCAGCCTTATTTATAATAGCCAGAAACTGGAAAGAACCCAGGTGTCCCTCAA
>BDUI01000502.1:126758-167867 GCA_002335545.1 Apodemus speciosus | reverse complement strand
TAAATAAATCTTAAAAAAAAAAAAAACAAAAAACTGTGCTGATCAAACTGCATGGTTGCCTGTAGAGGAATCTAAATAGGCCCATATTTAGTACCCTCCAGAGAACTCAGCTCCAGATGGATCAAAGGCCTCAACATAAAGCCAGTAACACGCTGAGCCTGATAGAGGTGAAAGCAGGGATATCCTTGAGCTCTTCAATACAGGAAAAGACTTTCTGACCAGAGCACTGTTAGTGCAGGCATGAAGATWGACTGCGAAGCTTCTGCGCAGCAAAGGACACCATCATTTGGACAGACCAGCAGTCTACAGAGTGGGAAAAAGATTTTACCAACTACACATCCAATAGAGGGCTAATATCCAAAATATAAAGAACTCAAAAAACTAGATATCCAGAAAACAAAGAACCCTATTAAAAAATGGGACACAGATCTAAATAGAGAACTCTCAAAAGAGAAACTCACGTGGTTAAGAAACAAATGTTCAACAACTTTAATCTTCAGGGAAATATAAATCCAAACTACTTCATGATTTTATCTTACACCTGTATGAATGGCTAAGATCAGTAACACAAGTAACACCAACTCATGGTGGTGAGGAGGTGGAGTCAGGGGACTCTCATCCATTGCTGGTGTTAGTGCAAATTTGTACAGCCACTACTGAAATCAATATGGCTGTTCCTCAGGAAGGTCAGCTGTACAACACTCTTGGACATAGATCCAGAGGCGCAGGTGGAGCTTTAGATCCAAAGTTCCACAGATTCATCCTGCCAGAGCCCTGCTCATCCACAGTCTTTGCTTTTCTATTTATAATAGCAAGAAATTGGAAACAGCTTAGGTGTTCCTTAATAGGAAAGTGGATAAAGAAAGTGCAGTACATTTACACAATGGAATATTACTTAGCAGTTAAGAAAATGAAACAATGAAAGTTGCAGGTAAATGGAATTTTAAAAAATCATCCAGAATGAGCTTACCTAGACTTGGAAAGAGCAATATGGTATGTTTTAACTTATATGTGGATATTAACTATTAGGTCAATGATAACCAAGCTACAATCCATAGAACCACAGAGGTTAGGTATAGAGTAAGGGACTCGGGGGGACAGATAGATTTCATTAGGAAATGGAAATAGAATAGTTGTGGATGGATGGTGGGGCTAGAACAAGAGGTTCAAGTGGGGAGGGAGAGGGAAGGAAGGGAGAAAATATGGAGACAGCTAAAATTAGGGTCATTTAAGGGGGTCATATGGAAACCTAATTCAGTAGAAGCTTCCTAAAATACATATATATATGAGGAGGTGATGTAATTGAAACTGCCAAATAACTGGACAGAGCCCAAACTGGCCATCTCTTGTTACCGAATGAAGCTTCCATCACAAGATTGGATCACACCTAATTGAGTTGTTGGCCAGAGGGATACCATGGGGATATCCAAACAACTCAGGCTGTTGCCAAGGCTGTAATGCTGAAGACAACACCTATACAAGGCATGAAATACGGAGAAGTTGAATTGGTGCCATATAGAGCCTTCCTCCCTATTGTTTGAATGCCTGTGGTACTAAATGAAACATAAACATCAACCCAGCCACCGACAATCAGGAGTGGCCTGCCGTTAAGACATACATCTGCAATGGTGGTACCTTGCTTAGCCATCATAAAGAACTTTTCTGGCTTTATTTCTTATTTTTTATTTATTTTTACTAATCTGCATGCCTTTAATCCGAGCATTCAGAAGCAGAGGCAAGCAGATCTCTTGAGTTTGARGCTAGCCTGGTCTATAGAGTGAGTTCTAGGACATCCAGGGCTACACAGAAAAACCCTAGTTGGAAAAACCAAACTAAACCAAACCAAAACCAATCAACCAACCAACCAAACAAACAAAACAACAACAAAATCCGCTTTGTTCTGTAGTAGATGAGAACGCAGACAAAAACCATATCCAGACAGTATCCAGATTCAGAGAATGAGAGACCTCGGGACCCTGATCCCAACCCCCAGGACGCAGGTAAAAGGAGGCAGAAAGTCTAAAAGAGCCAGAGGAATGGAAGACTCTAGAAGCCAAGCCCACGAAATCAACATGATCAGAGTTCATATGAACTCACGGAGACTGAGGCAGCACGCGCAGGGCTTGCTTGTCTGCATCAAGTCCTCTGAGTACACTATGGTTTCCAGTTTAGTGTTTTGGGGGATTCCTGAGTGTGACCAAGTAGATCTCTTTTTCTTGTGCCTTTTCTTGGGCTCTTTTTCTTCTATTTGTTTTTTCCAATTCCAGTGTGTTAGTTTTTGTTTTATCTTACTTTATTATTATCCCTTTGAAGACTATTTGAGAAATGTGATTGAAAGAAGAGTTTAGTCAGTGAAGATAACGGCATGTTAATATTTAGAGGAGTGGTTTGTACTCTTTCCTAGTGCTTTAATACAGATCACATTGTGGTGACCTCCAAACATAAAATTATTTTCATTGCTACTCATAACAATAATTTTGCCACTATTATGATTCATAATGTAAATATCTGTATTTTCTTATGGTCTTAAGTGACCCTCTGTGAAAAGATCATTTGACCCCCAGGTTGAGAACTGATGATCTAGAGGCAGTTCTCCTGTCACTGTCACACCTACTCAGCTCCTGGAAATGTAATAAACTTGATTTTCTTTCCTCCAAAACATCTTCATAAAGTTGATCTGCATAGTCATCATGATGTAACAAAATCCATAGCCCTAGCTGAATATTTGCAGAAATAAAAAAAACTTCTACAATTCCTATGAAATGCATGGGACCCAAACARTCTCAAGAAAGAAAGCTGCAGCCCTACCGCCTTGATATCAGCACTCGAGAATGTAAGCTCTAGCAATCAACAAAGGAGGAGTTAGCAGAGACTAGATTGTATGTGGAGTGACAGGAATTGTGGGCGACATGGGTGGTGGTTATAAGTATCAGAATTCAGGTCTTCAGGAGGCACAGTTGCGTTTGATTGACAGGACACTCGTGCTTTGGATCTGTGCATGACAGTTGTTTTTCTGTTTATTGACCTGCCTCAGGCCTTTCCCTGTGTTGTCTTTCAGTGCAGACGGGGACGTGAAGCACTGTGTCATCTACAGCACTGCTCGAGGATACGGCTTTGCGGAACCCTACAACCTGTACAGCTCACTGAAGGAGCTGGTACTCCATTACCAGCAGACATCCCTGGTTCAGCACAACGACTCCCTCAACGTCAGGCTCGCCTACCCTGTCCATGCACAGATGCCCTCGCTCTGCAGATAAGCAGAGTGGAAGACACATGCTCTCCAGTTTTTTTCCTATGGTTTTTTATTAGACTACGATGAGGGCATTCTTTCAACGTAGACTGCTTGTTTTGCACAAGTGATTCTGTGAATGTGAAATGGAGAGACCAAGCAGTAGCTTGGATTTGGAGAGAAATGAGGGGCCCAGGGTCTCTGGACTCAGCTGTGCTGCTGCACTGATGGACTAAGCTGGAAGCAGATATTGGTTTCATGGGGTTTGGTTTTGTCAGGCACCTTTAAAAGAACAGTTAGACTTGTTGTGGGTTGGGGTGGGGGATTTGGAAGCCTCCTTTATTTGGAAGTCCATGTCGCCTTGTCTTCAACTCTGAGAATGAAGCAGGTCACAGTTCTGCTGGGAGTGGTTTTGATTCGATGGTCTCTCCCTCTCCCACGCCCCCAAATGAGGAGTCTATTTTGGCTCTGTGGTAAAATGGGATTTGGTTTGAGGGGAAAAACAACCAAAGGAAAATAGGGAGGTGTGGGATTATATTTACAGACTCTAAGGAGGTGAAAGACCCCTTCAGGTGATGTCACTTCAATTTTACCAGCGGAATACAGGCTCCAGCATCTTAGCCAACCTCCCTCTAAAGCACTGTGTTCATGAACCAACAAAGCAGCCTTGCCAGGCCAAGGTCTAGGATAYTAGTAGCTGAATGTACACTTCTGTACCAAAACTTGACAGAAACCTAGAAATAGGAGTTTCAACATACACTAAAATTGGTCAGTGTGTTTCCTTTTGCCCTGGCCTTGTTTCTCAGATGAGAAATAGAATTATTTTGTGGAGATAGTAAGCTTTGAGTCATAATGAAGTTGGTGCTTGTGTGGTGTTTCTTTAGATTAAAGAAAGATGTYTGAAACCCTTGTAAGTTGTTTTATGAGTAAAGAAAAGGTGCAATCCAGTGCTTTTAGATGGCTTGATATACCAAATAATGATAGAGATCAGCATTGTTGTGTGCTTCCTCAAGTTTAAAAGCCTTGCCAAAACTATACAAGGATTAATTTGCCTTCATCTCCCCTTCCTTTTCTGGATAGGGTTTAGGGAGCCATAGGTAGCTAAAGGAGGACTGAGTTTATGGTCAGAGAGCTCAGTAAATCAGACACATGGGGCCCTGGTGTCCACAGTGAAGGGTCCATCACATTACATGTTATTCCATACTGTGGTTGAAGCTTTTGCCAGAAGAGGGGATAGCAGGGAGTCGAGACTATCTGGGAAGATAATCCACAAGCTTTCCTATTTGCCCTTTTTTTGAGTCTAATCTTAAGGCAGTGTGCACAGCCTGCTCTCATGGGTCCATGGCTGATTTTAGGCCATGAATCTGCTCCATGTGGCTTAAGCCTTCCAGCTAAGTGAGGTAGATAGAGGAGAGGGCAGGCATCTATTTATAGCTTCACACTCATTTATGAGTCCAGCTGCTTCAGAATCAATCCTGGAGCCACAACAGGCTCAGTGTGACTCAGATGCTTGAGCCCAGTGCTGTGCAGTCAGGCACTCGAGATAAGCAGCCTGTCCCTGGGTCTTGGCTCATAAGGCTTACAATCAGGGAAGATAAAGTTTGGGGGCCAAAATAAAGATGAATATGACTTTCCCTAAACACTTCCTTTGGTGACTGTCTAGAATGAACCACAGTATAGAGATTGGTCAAAAGTTTTGGACAATTGTTGTCAAAGTTAAGGATAAGTCATGTCATTGATAGCTTTTTCTTGTTCATGCTCCAGTATGAAATGAGAGGAAATTGACCACACTCGGCCACTATTTAAGGCTCAGCCTTTTTCAAAATTGCCAGCTTGGAATCTTGCTCAGTTTACCAAGTAATGCCAGGCTATTTGTCGATTGGCATGCCTATGTGACTTCATACTGACACTGAACTTGCTGAAACAGTTATATGCTCAGGATTAGGTGTGAGGAATCCTCTGATCCAGCACTAAAATTTTAGTATGTTTTGAATGCTTTTTTTTTTTTTTAATCTCTTCCAAGTCAAAATGGTAGAATATGCAGCTTTAGTGTTGAGTAATGTCTTTACTTTGTAGGCAGGCAGGGAAGATGTGCAGGGGAAAGCAGCATCTTGGCATCTGTTTTTCAGTCCTATACTCCTTCCCTTTGAGTGACCACTTTGTGGGATTTGAGACCAGGGGTCATTTAATAAATCAGAAGCTATCTTTTACTGACAAGCTGCTACATGATTTAGCTGATCCTGAACTGTGGAAATGGCATAAGGACCAGTTTCCTAACAGCGGCCCTGCTGTCTGAGGGACATCATCATAGCTTGGAAGCAAGTATTGGTCTTCTTCCCAAGTCTAGCTCAAAGTTCTGTCCCATAATCAAGGCCCTGGGACTATATTTTGGCATCTTAACTGTAGTCTCACTGACTAAAGCAGAGGGTAGAGACAGATTAAGACCATAGGGGCAGATCAGCTATCCCCTAAACACAAGCAGCTTTGGGTTGTCTAGATAGTTTTTTTTAATAAAAACAAAAACCAACAAAACAAGGCTGTTTCCTGGCATAGTTCAAGCATTGGTAGGTTGTTCTCGTCACTATTCCAGCAATGAAGACGCCTTACAGCTCCACCCTAAGCCCCACATTTACTGCAGAGTCTTCAAGCTCCTGTGCCGTCTTCCTTATATCCCTTCTCTGCAAGCTACCAGCTCCACCCATTCTTCTGAACTTAAACAACAAATGTATCTGAGCAATTTCTGATTTCTAGGATAATCTCAACTGCCAGTTAGATCTTTGTGAGGTTTCCATAACGTCATAAACCAGAGGTCCATTCCTGGTCCTTTGCTGCCAACTGCTCATTCTTGACTTAGCTCTAGCCATTTGTGACAACCAACCTTGTTTCCTTACAAATCCTCGCATGTAACTTTGGTACTCTCGTTGTTTCTTGTGAAGAATCTACTGTCTTTGATGTAATAAAAAAAAAGTCATGTAGTTCATGTAAAAATAACTGACTCAGAAGGAAGCCAACTGTGTCTTGTGTTGGAACAATTCATAATGTAATTTCTAGACCACTTTTGCAAATTGTTCTTATCACCAAATGTGTTCAGACATTCTGTGCAGTTGTGGGGAAAGGGGTGGGGGGAAGGTAAGGTGAGAACATTGTTGGGACTTTTTCCTTTTTTAACCTTCTCCAAGACTTGGAATGGTCGGCTGACTTGCTCCAAATGCAATAAAGACATTGCAGTGAAGCATCTCTTTGTTTTCTTGGCATGGAGGGCAGTGGGCTTAAGGCAGGGTAGGGAGGAGGCTAAGAGGTTCTGCATGCCTGGAGGCCAAACTGGGGCCAAGAGAGGGTCTCCTGTGAGGAAATTAACACTCAACAATCTTATCCACCTCCCAAAGGACACAACCCAAAATTAAATGAAAGCCATCTCCTCTCTTTAACGCCCATTCAAGTAAATGCATTTTATTGGTTCTCATGCTCAAAACAAGTGTTTTCTCTTTCTACTCTGGGACTAGGAGAAATGGACTTTGTTTTATAGTTTATGTTTTTGTCCCTCCTCAAGGTACTATACCCACGTGGCATGGTCAGGGAATACCTGTTTATTTACCTTGTGTTGTGCCTTTAATYCCAAGACAATCAAACTTACTATCTCCTTGGACATCACTACTAGGACACTGTATGTCATAGGCTTGTTGGGCTTGGAGAAAAGATTGACAATTAACTGGTTCCCCCGATCATCCTATTCCAAGACCCTCAAAACCTGCCTATAGCTATGTAACTCCCTCATTTGTTAAATCACTATAGGTAGTCCTCTTCCAACACACCACACACACACACACACACACACACACGCTCAATCCCAAATACATATATTGGATTCTATTTCCTCTCTGGAATTTTTTCCACTCAGTTCGATTAAAACAGCTGGGTGTATAGTGCTACAGAGATAGCTGCTTTTCTAGCAGACTCAAATTCAGTCCTAGGATCCACAAGACAGATCACAACATAATTCCAATTCCAGAGGATGTTTACAAATTTGGGTGCCCACCCCTTATCATTCCTTTTTTTCACAGTAAGGGCCATCTGAAATATCCCTATACGCTCTGAAATGCTAAGTAATCGTTGCTTCTGTTTTTTCAGTAAACACACTCCACTCCACCCACTTAGTTTTGTTCAGACATGTTACATCTCCCTGGCTTTTCTAGTTTCCTCACCTTGGGCCTCTTTACCTAAATTTTGCCTCTATCACCAAATTCATCTATGTCTAGGGCAATAACATTTCTTTTGCCCAGTTCTCCACTGCAATATATCTCATATTTAGAATGCAGGGTGTGTTCTGAATGAGAATGGCCCCCATAGCTCATTTGGCCCCAGCTGTTGTGCAGTGGGGTGTGGCCTTGTTGGAGGTGTGTCACTGGGGTGGGCAGTGAAGCTCCAAGGCCCGCCATACCCAGGATCCCTTCTCGCGACTCCTGCTTGAGGACTGACATGTGAGCTCTTAACTGCCCTCATGCCTTTGGTCCAGTGTCATGGACTTTAACCCTGTGAAACCATAAGCCCAACTAAATACTTTTTTAAATTGCCCTGGTCAAATGTTTGGTTTTCTTGGTAAGGCAGGGTTGATGAAGCCCTGGCTACCCTGGAGTTCACTATGAGAACAGTTTGGCAGCCAACTCAAGTTCTCCTTTCTCTACTTAAGTGCCAAAATTAAGTATTCGCCACCACACCTGGCAGGTCTAGCTTCTTTCTGACTGAGGATCTCATTCCCTATTTCATTTTTTTTTGGGGGGGGGGGCGGTTTACTGGTTGTGTCTACTCAATGTTGTGGGCCTTTTGGGTTTCCTTTTTCATTTCATTCTGTATGTTCCCTGGGTGATCCTTATCTTATATAGTTTTAATTAATTACCATCTATCTTCTGATAGTTCCTTGTTGATGACAGGTTTGTGCACTATTCACTGGCTTATGCAAACCACTATAGCCTGTCTGCACTACAGCTAGATTATAGACAATCTAAAGCTAACCCGGTACCACTTGCCCAAAGCCACCTTTGAGAAACTGCTCATACCCAGCAGTGTTGAGTACTACTGAACTTGGGCTGATGCCATTTTCTATATTTATATCACAAAATGTTTAGTCATTGTACTCCCCCCCCCCCCGACTTCCAACCTCCTAGAACTGTTTCTGCAAGTGCTTCATTCTTCCCATCTACCCCTTCACCTCCACTATGGTGCTTCTGACCAGATCCTAACATGAGACAATCCTTACCCTCTTGGTCATCCTGTGATATTCCRGGACCTAGTGCAATAGCCCAGGTTCTGCAACAAATACCTAACAAGAAGTTACAGAACTAACAGAAGAACAGGAAGGCATCCCAGATCCTTTGGAAGCAGTCTTCTAGTATTGACATGCCAAGCCTGGTTCCCTGTCCTGTGATGCTAACTCTGATCTTAACACCGATGTTCCAAATCGGAAGTAACCCATACATAACCCTAGCTGTTAGCAATAGCTTTCAAGCGGCAAAGCTTCAGTTCATGTTGTATAGGAACTTGTTATTGTCAATCTAGTTTTTGAAAGTTACCACCTTCCCCACACAGAATGATAAAGCTGCAGTAGCCCAGTGGTGACTTTGATTTCCAAGTCTCCCAGTATTTTTCTCAGAGGTAAGCATTAGATTATGGGGCAGGTAGCATAACTATCAGTTCAGGAACTTTGTAAGTCTGACCTTGTTCCTGCCATGTTTCCTCCTCTTACCTACCCCTGGTTCCCCTGTATGTTCCCCCTTCTTTCCCTCTCAAACACTAACTAGAAGTGTAGTTCTAATCATTAAGGGCTGCTCACTGTAATATTTACCAGCAGAAATCCTGACTGACAATAGCCCAGGAGCGGTCTGTCACTAAATTAACAGGCAGTTCCATTTTTACCTCATCTGGCCTTTTGGCACTCTGACTTCTGTTTTGAAGTTTTTTCCTCTCTTGGATCTTGTGTTCTGGAGTGTGTGTGTCTTACTGTGTGGACCTTTTTTTCTACGTTTTCTTCACAATTCTACCACTGTGCTGTGCCTCCCAACCTTTAATGTTTTACCCAGGGATGTCACTGTTGATAAAATGTAGCTCTCATTCCATATATTTTATTACCTTCTGGATGCCCCCTATATATACCTTAAATGCATCCTAAGTTAAATTCATCACACCTCCTGTACTTTTTCTTATTGGCTAAGACACAAAGTTAGATAACTTAAAAGTTTTAGAGTCAGATGCCCAAATTCTAATCCCAGCTCTGCCCAAACTGCATTGCCCAAAGCTCATTTCCTTAACCTAGCAAGCAGGAATATCAATGGCCACAAGTCCTCATTTAGTGCTCCTTTACCCATAGTCTCTGGGGGGCCCCTGCTTGCTCCTTTTGTACATTAGGACTACTCAGAAGGATGGTCAACCAGTCTGTCCTTCAACTGCCAGACCTAGTTCCACTTTGAGTTCTTTTTGGTTCTTTGAACATAGAAGGTATATCCCACATTATGGCTGCTCTTTCCTGAGCTACTCCCTACTCTTCTACCCAGAAAACTTACTATCCAGCACCCACTGATGCCTGAGTTCGGATATTTTATTATTTGAGAAATGCAGCTGGATTAGGTTCTTTTCCCAAGAGTTGAAACTTAAGTCATTACAACACCAGCAGCGAAAGGCCCCAGACCGAGAGTCTTGTGGGTAACGAGTAATGGAAAGAAGCAGACAAAGGCCGAGATGGTGTCTGGGAGGGTGTGTTACACAGGGGAGTGCAAGGAGAGCAAACAGCTGCTATGTCTGCTTTAAAAGCTCATCTGACGTCAGTGCTACGTCCTGATGCTCTTGCTGACCCCCAAGTTCTTGGCTTTTCCAGAGCAGGCTGGGCCGGTTTTCTGGGCTCAGGGGGTGGGCTCTGCATGGAATGTCCTGCCTCCTGTCACCTGAGGAATCAGGCACTTCGGTGACGCACCGGGATGGCTCCTCTTTCTCCATTTGTTCACATTCGGACTCCCACGGCCAGTTCTGGCTGGGGGTCTCAAGAAGCGGATGGGTCAGCCCAGGGACACTTGGTGGCTGTGGCTTCTCCTCCTTAGGAGACAGGTTCTTGGGAAGAGTTGGAACTGTGGTTTCCAAAGCTTGGGAGTTAGCTGGTTCACCTGTCCTTGTTATCTTCTTGTTTGTGGATGCTCTGTCTGGACCCTCAATAAGGAATTTCCAGGACCATGTCCCTGGCTTTCCAGAGGTGGAGGTGGCAGCAGAACAACCGGTAGGGTCAAGTCCTGAAGAGCTGGGACAAAGTGCAGCTAGTGCCTGTGTGTGGAGGTGCTGGACCTTCCAGCAGCCTTCAGAGGGGTTGGGGCTTGTGGGTCCAGACCTACTCAGGCTAGGGGCTTGTAAGGGGTTGGTAGCTTCCTCAAAGGCCTGTGGCCTCCAGATCTTCCTCTGGGAGAGCCCAGRAACTTCTATTCGGGGGGAACCTAGTATGACCCCTGTCGACAGACCTGAGAGCACAGGGCCCTGGTTCTTTAGATCCCTGTGCAAGAAAGGATCTTCTTCCCTACTCTCTCCTGAGCCTTTAGGGGGTAGATTCTGGCTTGTTTCTGGGTAGGGGGATAGTCTTGGCTCCTGTGTGGCCTGGCTGTTCTCAGGCTCCTCATCAGTGTCATCTTCTGAGGAGTCTACTTCCCGAATAGCTTCTTGTTTTTGCAGTGACTCCCGGCGTTCAGCTCGATCCTGCCGTAGGGTCCCAAGGGCCCGTGAAGGAGCAGGCTGCAGTACCCCCTTTCCTGTAAGAGGCCCTTTCCCGGATAGCACACTTCTGGTTCCTACTACCTCCAGAGGGCTGGCTTCCCTGGGCGTCAGCTCCTTCTTTAGCTCACCGTGGGGTAGGTCAAGACTATGCTTGCGGGAAGGTGCTAACTTCTTCTCAGCAGCTGCCAGAGCAGCCGCTAGCTTCTCAGCAGACTGCACCCTCTTAAGTAGTGGAGAGCGGGGTGGCTCTGCACTCTTTGGCCGTGAGAGTTGCCTACCTAGTGGAGGAGACAAGTGAAGTTTGGCRGGAAAGGACTGAGACCCATGGCCAGACAAGGGTGATGGGGAACGCTGAGGCGAAGCCGCCGCCGCTGGTGGAGAAGGGGTGTGGGCCAACGGTGACAGTGGGATGCTGCCTGCTGACTTGCGCCGTGGTGAGCGGTACTGGCGTTGGAGCTTGGGTGCCAGACCATGAAGGGAGCTGGGCCGCGTATGTCCGGAGCCAGCAGGAGAACTGGGCACACTGGAGCTGGGCGAGCTGCTCTGCGAGGAAGCCCCTCCTACTTTGGATAGTTGCAAGGGTGGACGGACAAACAGAAAACAACACATCAGTGTTAGCTATTAGAAGTGACTGAGCAACAAGGCAGAATTTAGCCCTAGAACGCCCCAGGACTGCTGTTCACTTTATACTCCCTGGTGACTGCAGTCCACTCACCTCCCCGCACTGCCCCCACCCATCAACTCTTCTCCAGACTTCTGGATCTTCAAGGTTATGCTCAAAGAGATTTAGAGTTGGGCCTATGGGAAGCAGATGGCTCAAGCTCATTCCAGTTTCTCAAGGGATGGTTTCTGCTCTGCAGGGGAACCCCTGTACCTGAGTGCACAGCATCTGGGGCTACCCGGCAGCCCTGAGGAGGAGATCGGGGAGAGAGGCTGTGGCTGTGTGTRGGAGAGCCTGGACCGCTCTCCCCTGATGACAAGGAGCGGTTAAGGGAAGAGAGGCTGCGGCTGGTGTGGAGCAAGGAGGCCTGCTTCGTGATTTTCCGGAATAGGGAGCTTCTTTTTCGGCTGTGGAGATAAGGGGACAGCATACTCTAGGCCTGATCAAATGTGGGCATCTCAGGGTAGACCTCTGGACCAAGTCTGTCTCACCTTTCTTGCCCATCCTTGGCCCGGTTCCGTTTGCTCCTTCGTGCCATCTTGGCTTTATAGCTGCCTTTCCTAGCTGGCCCCACTTTGATGGAAGTGTTCTCCAAGGGAGTTGTTGAAATTGAGACCTTGTTTCCACTCTAGGAAGCCAAGCAGAAAAAGCAGGAACCTTTAGATGGGCAGTGGCTGTTCTCTCGTCTTACCCTTACTCTTCCCTGCATCACAGCTTCAGATTTTGTTCTTCCACACCAACATGTAAACTAAACACGAGCAGTTCTCCCTCACAGGATAGAAAATGGTTTCAAGTGGCACTTCAGAGTAGTTTAGGAACGGGACGACAGCAGTACCTCTCCTGTCCTGACGTCAGTCTTGCAGTTTAGAAGGGTCTGGGGTTTGGCCAGCAAAGGTTAATGACCATATGGAGAAAAATCTGCTGTACTGCACATTCAAGTTCTGCCATGTCCCTGTATCTGTCCTTAATGCTACATGTGTGTGCCTGATCCTCTCACTCACTCCCCTCAGGGCAGGTCCAGGTCCAGGTTCACAAGTCTAGGGCCAGACACGTCACGGACATTTCCACCATTTACCTTCAGAACCAGCTCCACCACTTCCGTATGGACTAGCCCATGCACGGGCTCACCATTGACATGGGTGATGAGGTCACCCTGACGAAGCCCTGCTTCACTGGCTGGACCGCCATCCTCCACATGCTGCCTCGGGAAGAGAAGAGTCTTTAATCTGGAGCCTGGTTCTGCCACTGCTGTGACCCTTGACCACCCCCCCCCCCTGGTTTCGGTGAGTTATGTGAGCAGTGACCAAAGAAAGGGCAGACAGGCTCTGTAAGGGGAAGCAGGGAGTACACAGCTAGAGGACAACAACTCTGCCCGGCTGGACATACCCACACCATGTGGTGCACAGTGTAGACGTCGGAGTCACCCATGTAGACTCGAATGGCCCTCAGGGTGAAGCCATACTTCTTGCCAGCTCGGTGGATGATGATGGGAGGCCTTGAGCTGCCAAGGGCTGGCAAGAAGTCCCTACTTGGAGAAGAGTCCCTGGATGATGGATTGGATGACTGGGAGTGTGGGGACATGGGGCTGGCCAATGGTGAGCAGGCATGGTGTTCTGGAGAAGCAGAAACCAGGACTTAGTGATCAGAGGTCTTTACACGGCCAGGATCCCAGCTGGTCCACCCCATTCCCAGGACACTGCAACCCTGCTCTCTGCTGCCCGTGCACGGCCATCCTAAGCAGCAGCACTGGTCTTCAGAGACCTGTGTTCACGGAAAGGAGGCAATCTCTCCAACACTTACCTGCTTTACACACACGTGCCTGCAGACCCCCAGCCTCCCATGTCCTCCTGTGAGTCACCTTAGTTCCCTGTTGGCCTTACCTGAAGGAATGAGGAGGGAAAGGGCCGTAGCTGAGGCTGACTTGATGACTTTGTTGACAGGGCGAGTGGTACGCTTCTCTATAGAGTCCCCAGACAGCAGGCGGTGACGGGCCCTACGCACAGCTAGGTCACTGATGGCTTTGGCTGCAGCCTCCTCAGCTGGCGGCTGTGGGGTCCCACGGCCGCGGGCCTCCATGGCTGCGGGCCCAAGTGGACAATGAGGCCCGTGATGCAGCTAAGCCTCTCCCTGCGCTCTCTCCCAGCCTATGCCTTCTCCATCTCGGGCCGTACCTGGGCTCGGCCGACCGCTCTGGCCAGGAGACTCCTCCTCCAGCTTGAGCTGCCTCTCCAATGGTCGCTCAGGGACAGGCCTAGATGACCCCTCTTCAGATGGGGGTATGAGGACCCATATACCTTCCTGTTGTTGCTTCCGAGGRGTGCTACTGGTCTCCTCAGGGCCATGAGGCACATCTGGGAGGCCTGAACAACGGTGTCGCACTGTCATCGGAGGGCTCGAATCGCTCTCTGTGTGGGATGACTCGGACACAGATAACCGCTTCCGTAATCTGTGAAGGCAGAGGGCACAGGTGGTCTCCCTTTCCTGCCTCTACTGAGGCTACCTTAGAAGCACAATCAGCCACAGGCCTTTTCAGACATTTTTACTAGACTCTCCTGGAGAGTATTATTTAACTAGCAACACCTTTCCCCTCCGGCACCTGAATTTCCTGCACGATGTGACAACCGAGGGACCCACCCTTGTGAGCCCCGGGTGCTTACATCTCAGGGGACCCAATCACCCAGCCGCGGTCTCGGCCCTTCAGTCCGGCCAAGCCATCTGAGTGATCTTCCTTTTCCTCACTCAGGCTGCGCTTGGTTGGGGGTGGTGTCCGGCGTTCCTCCAGCAGGGAAAGCCGCTCCATGCTACTGTAAACCTGTGGACACGGGGACACATGCAAACGGTGGCCGAGAGCAGAGGGTCTTCTTGGGGTCTGACAGTCAAGGGTTTGAGGGAACCTCTCCTTTTGCCCCACTCCATTCAAGTCGCCTATCTCCAGAAACGGCTCTGCCGACCCGCTCCTGCAGGGACTGGGTGACTCTAGAAGCCCCTGCTGTGCGCTGTGGAAGAGGTCCTATCAAAACTTCAGGAGCCTGCTCTGGGTATGCCCGACAGGTTCTCTCCTCTCAATTCCCACCAGCCTGGGCTTCCTCAGTCACACCTTGCTGAACCTTGGAGAGCAGGAAGAAAACTGGCGGATCTCAAGGCAGCCATCCTCACTCACTTCCTCCTCATCCTCAGAGTCCACATGGTGGTATCGTTCTGAACGGGCTGCACCAAATACAGTGCAATTACCTTCAGTGCCTCTGATGGTGCCATTCTGGTGGCACCAGCAGGACCCTGAGCAGGGATGCATAGCAATTCTGGGCACTTCCTGTCCATGCTCCACCTCACCCCACCAGTGGTCTTACTATCAAAGTAGCTGGTGTCATCCTCTGACTCCAGCTGAGGTATAAATTCAGCCTTCTGGCGAAGAAGTCCTGTCCAGTCCAGTCCCATGAAGAATGGATGTTGCTTCACTTCATAGGCACTACCTGCAGAGAGGGTGGACAGGGGCACAAGATTAGCTGCACGGAATGTGGGACGTCAGTCACGTGAGAAGCTGCAGTATGAGAAGGCAGGCCTGGGAAGTCTCAGTTCAAGCACTCTTCCTTCTTTGCCTAAAAGAATAGGGGAGATTCAGGATCAAGAGGTACTTTCCATTGAACTTTAGGGTACAAAGATGTAGCCTCTCTGTCCCCTGAGGTGAGAAATAGGAGAAAGGCCCAACTTACTTGTGCCCAGTCTTTCCAGTGGGTTCTGGCGAAGCAGTTTGGAAGTGAGGTCTTGGGCATCCGGGGGAAGCGCATCATCACCCTCGGGCCACACAATCTCATCTGAAGTATCATGCATGAGTGAGAGAGAAAGGAAGGAAAACTTGTGGGTAGAACAGGGAGATGCAAAAGACAATAGTATAAGGTGGGGGAGAGTCTGTCTGAGAGCCTTTGTCTGGGACCCCAGTTCTTAAAGTCCTATAGGTTCCCCCATTCCTAGGGTAGTCTCCTAGTCCCTCTAGTGCCTCTCCTTGATCCAGTGTGGGAACTGTGAACAGGGATTCCCGCACCAGAAGCTGCAGCTCACCTGCCATTTTACTCCACACACAGGACTCATTCACATAAGTAACACATTGACACAAGAGCGACATGAACACACAAAGCCCCAGGAGGACACAATAGATATGTGCTCAGGCATGCACACGCACACACGCACACACGCACGCACACACGCACGCACGCACGCACGCACGCACGCGCATCCAAAGAAGCAAGCCTACCAGGAACACACACTCATTTAGAAGAAAGAGCTCGAGAGCCCCCCAGCTGCCGGCTGCACACCGACCAGAGAGGCAGTACCCACCACTGATCACTTGCCCAAACAGCTCCTCCGGAGTGTCTCCAAAGAAAGGGGCGCAGCCCACCAGAAACTCATACAGGATTATGCCCATGGCCCACCAGTCCACTGGCTTCCCGTAGCCCTGACGCAGGATCACCTCAGGGGCTATGTACTCGGGGGTCCCGCACACCTGCGTGGAGAGAAAGCGGGCTGGCTCAAGAGTCCCGAGGCAGCTCGCCAGCATGGCAGTAGGGCTGTTCGTACTGCTGGAGTCGAAAGTCTTACCAGCAGCTTACCTTACTAATAAATAACAACGTCAACCTCGGGGAACCAGAGTTAAAGCTCTTGGTAGGAGGGTTTCTGTATTTCCTAACAAACTAAAACATCCAATTCTAACCCAAACCCAGCACTTCAGTCTCTTCTGGATCTGGTCTAAGAGTTGGCTCCTCCTCCCAGAACACAACTTACCAGTAACCTATGGACATCACAATCTGAAATATCAAGTAAGAGAACATCTAGGGGCTGCTCTCCAAAACATGGCCAAGTGTCCAGTGTCAATGTGGAGCTGTGTTCCAACGAGAACAGGCCCAGGAGAACTGGGCCTCAGGCTGATCTCACACGGAGCTAGCAGCTCCGTGTTAAATGCCTATTTCATCCAAACCCCAGGGAAATTTTATCTCCTTTTTCTCAGGGCTCACCCTGTTTTTGTTTTTGTTTTTTAAAGAATTATTTATTTATTTTATGTATATGAGTACGCTGTAGCTGTCTTCAGACACAGCAGAAGAGGGTTTCGGATCCCATTACAGATGGTTGTGAGCCACCACGTGGTTGCCGGGAATTGAACTCAGGACCTCTGGAAGAGCAGTCGGAGCTCTTAACCACTGAGCCATCTCTCCAGCCCTTATCCTGTTTTCTAAACATGCTACCTATTTCAGTGCTTCCCTGGAACTAAAGACAAAAACATGGAGTTACCCTGTTAATACTCGGGTACAGATTAAGCAAGAAACTACAAGGCCTTATTCTGAGGCCTGGTTTCAACCGCAAGGTTTTTCCCAGGCTGCCTTACCTGCTTGTCGAGGAACTCCCGGGCATCCTTTTCAATATGGCCTTCATACAAGTTGGTTGTCAAACTCATGAGGCCAATTTTCGAAAGTCCAAAGTCAGTGAGTTTGATGTGCCCCATGGATGTAATCAGAAGGCTGTGAGACCATAGAAATAAAATCATGGACTAATTTCTCAGTTGTCCCATAGTACTGATTTAGTATTAGCTTCTGTATGGTACCAAGGGACACAAGTGGGGAGTGCGTAGACAGCTGGGAGGCAGCAGCCCTGGCTCGGTGAATACCATTTCAGCCCCCTTGTGACACTTTGTGCTGTCCCACCCACATTCTTGCTCCAGAGCTGAGAGCAAGCATCCTAGAGCAGCTGCTAGTGCCACCAACAGTCCCGACCTGAGCTGAGGGACTCAAAACATCCATCTCAGAGGAGRGAAATTGGTAAAATCTTTTCTCATGCCCTCGGATGTCTTTGGAGGGAGAAACCATAAATCAAAGACTTCTTTACAGACTCTGTCTGGACTATTCTATTTGATGCTGAGGGCTTCACCCTGCCTCCCTCTATCCTAGTGATTCTCATTCCTATCTCTGGTCCCGATTCCCTTAGTGGGCTCTGTCTGTCTAGCTGCCTGGGCCATGAACTCAACTATCCCAAAGTCAGGTTTCCTAGCTGGCTCATCGTCTGAGCAAGAAACAAGTGCTCTGATCTCCTGAGTCCTGTGATTGTCTCCAAACTATTCTTGAACTGAGGATGTAGTTCAGTGGTAGAGTACTTCCCTAGCATGCATAAGACCTTGCTTGCTCTTGATAAGCAGCACCAAAGAAGGAAGYGGGAGGGGGGAAGTACTGTTTTCATTTCAGGAGAGGAATTTGAGGCTCAAAAGTTTAATTAAAAGACTGACTCAGAGCCGGGCGTGGTGGCGCACGCCTGTAATCCCAGCACTTGGGAGGCAGAGGCAGGCGGATTTCTGAGTTCGAGGCCAGCCTGGTCTACAGAGTGAGTTCCAGGACAGCCAGAGCTACGCAGAGAAACCCTGTCCCGAAAAACCAAAAAAAAAAAAAAAAAAAAGACTGACTCAGAATTAACAAGCATGAATGGCCATCTGACATAGATCTGCATTTCAAAGCTAATTTTCTATAGTCACTATTAGATGTGCCAATTCTTTTGTTCTGCTTAGTTTCTTCTGTTTCCTAGTAGCCCTTCTAAGAAGATCCAAACATGCATTTGTCCCACTTATCAAGACACTTAAAGAGGAGTCCTGAACGACAGAAACAGACAGAGGGCATACTTGTCAGGCTTGAGGTCACGGTGCACGATGCCATAGTTGTGTAAGTACTCCAAAGCCAGCACGGTTTCTGCAAAGTACAGACGTGCCATGTCCACAGGCAGGGCCCCAATGTTCTTGAGCAGAGTGGCACAGTCTCCCCCTATAAAGAAACCAGGCTACCATGAGAAAAAACTATCATGATCCAGGATCTTGCTCCAGCCAGTTCTTAGGCTTTGTAGAACCTTAGGAAATGGCCTCACAGAACAGTCTGATGCTGGAGCCTGGGATTCCAGCCCTTCTGCTACTAGCGTGGGTGGAGACAGCTAATAGGGTAATAGGAAGCAGGAAATCAATTTGTCAGTGGCTTTTAAGACTCTGTCATTTAGGAGATGGAAGGAAGGAATTCAGGCCTTTATACATTCATCATTACTTGCTGGGGTAAGACTAAGTTTTTAGGAGGGGAATACTGTATTCAAAGACTGCATATGCTAAATATTTGTTTATTCCACTTCCCTTTTTCCAGTAAATACCCAATGAAGTAAAAGCATGGCTTGGTTTAGGTACAACTTTAAGTCTTAGGGAAAGTATGTTTGGAGCTGTACATAGAGGGAGGGGTCCGATGAGGGCCACTGCATAGCTGCCGCCCTCTGCAGAGCTTTGCCTAATGCCTTCTAGTCTGTTCTGAGAATATCTGACTGGTTTAGGGGTGGCCCCTTCACAAGCCATCAGCCAGATGCAATCTTCTCAGAGCCCCACAATGGGCTTTTGTGGCTACTAACTAAAAGCTCTGTTCCTGTGTGACTGTTCCTCACCTTGGTGCTATGAGCTCACTGTGGCCAATGGTCTCAGAGTTCCTAAGCAGAAATAGATGACAAAGAGACTGGATTCTGAAACTTCACTACAAAGCCGCTGGTCCCTATTCAGGCTTAAGTCTCAGACTTCACTTTGACTTCTACACAGCTACCTTTCCCCCCAGTACCTTCAACATATTCCATCACCATGCATAAGTGACGCTTGGTCTCAAAGGAGCAGAACATGCTGACGACAAAGGGGTTTTCAGCAAAAGTCAGTATGTCACGTTCCACAAATGCTTGCTGGATCTGGTTCCGTAGGATTAGGTTTTGCTTATTAATCTTCTTCATAGCAAAGCGCTGCCGAGTAGACTTGTGCCGCACCAGAAAGACGGCCCTGGGAAAGACAGCCAGCCCAGCCCCCAGAGGCTCTCAGCACCTCAACTGTATATTCCATAACCCCAAGCTACCTCATCATCCCATACACGAACACAGAACAACAAAGTTCTTGGGGTGTGCCTGCTACTGTGCTAATTAACTCTTTTACTTCCTGGCGGGCCAGGTTCTGAGGAGCCACCACAGTATTTCTAGAACTCAGAGAGTGCTACCAAGACAGGTGGGAATCTTGCCTGGGCAAAGAATCAATGTTTAGATGCCAGAGGAAACTGACCTCTTGACACTCCAGGGGAAATTCAAGGAGGGAGCAGGTCTACCTTAGGGTATCTTTTGCCCAGGGGATTGGGAATTACACAACTTCAGAAGGAAGAGACCAAGGACTGGCTGCTCCATTCCTGGTCCTAATATGACCCCAGGCCTTTACCCATAGGCGCCATTGCTGATGAGCTTAATGGTTTCAAAGTCCTCTTCAGAGGGGGCCTTTG
Organism: Apodemus speciosus; assembly: GCA_002335545.1. Lineage (NCBI taxonomy): Eukaryota > Metazoa > Chordata > Mammalia > Rodentia > Muridae > Apodemus > Apodemus speciosus. The sequence goes on along the minus strand of BDUI01000502.1, from coordinate 147,931 downwards.
TAGATGGCTGAGATGCCCCACGACCCTGGAAGACAAAGGAAAAGGAAGGAAGCAGGTATGCTTTTCAGAGCACATATGCTTGGGGAGGTTGTACAGTCATAGTACCAGGCCTGCCCATTCTTTCCCAGGAACCACACTTCTTACTGTTGGCAGTACCAGCTTCCCACCCCTTTAGATTACCTCTTCAGAGACATTTAATGTTGTTTTATGTATATGAGTATTTGCCCACATGTATGCATGTATGACTGGTGCCCATGGAGTTGAGAGGAGGGTGCTGGATGTCCTGGTATTAGAGCTCCAGCTGGTTGTGAGTCACTAATGTGGATGTTAGGAATTGAACACAGGTCCTCCGGCAGGGCAGCAGTACTCTTAACCACCAAGCTCTCTCTCTAGCCCCCAAATGTTCTTTTAAAGCAAACTTATAGGGCTTCACAGAGCTAAGACTCCAAGATTGAGGTAGGAACTCAGGATCTTTACCTCAACTGAATCATCTGTTTCCGGAGTATCAGGACTGTCATAGCTGCTCAACTGGGCCATTTCTAGAAACATGCAAGGATATCAGAGAAAAAGGGCATAGCAGTGGTAGGCATTTTGGCAATATTCTAATATCCTACAACAGGTACATGTGGGCTAGGTATTAATACTTCCTGTATCAACCTGAAATTTAAACCTAGTCCTGTGGCTCTATCCTTAGTAAGGCACAGGTTTCAGACAGGGAAATAAACCAAGTGCTGTGACTTTATTATTTCTAGATGTTCAATACCATTTATAAGGTCTGGCATAGTTCAGCAAAGCTTCTCTCAAACTTGCCGTATTTTCTGGATAGCAGGGCTAAGGGAGGCTTCTAGTACTCATCCTTCAGACCAAGACTATTTTACTTCCTGGGTCAGAGAAGCAAACAGACAGGAGCAGAACAACTACAGAGCAAGACAAGTAAACCCACTGTTCATGCAGGGGTTCATCATGAACTCCAGAAGAATAAAGCTAAACTCTACAGCAGGACTGAACAAGTCCCAAACGGGAAGGGAAGGCTCGTAAGGTGGCCAATAGAAGAGGGAAGTATGTAGACGAGTGATCATTTGTGGTCCTCCCTTACAGACTTTGTTTGATCTGAGGCTCTAACTGCAACCTCACCGGGACCAAGGCTAGCCTGGCTGGGAGGGAGGGGGGCAGAGGGGAGGGAGAGAGAGAGGGAGAGAGAGAGGGAGGAGAGAGAGAGGGAGAGGAGAGGACGGGGAGGGGGGGGGAGGGAGAGGGGGAGGGGGAGGGAGAGGGAGAGCGCGCATGAGCACAGGTAAATGCGAATGCTGATTCCAAAGGAAAGACTGTGACAGTAGAGACCACAGGGTGTCGCTGTGCTCCTGAGACCTCGCGGGTGACCTCCTGAGACCTTAAGTCCAAGTCTAGGCTAAGTCTCTTCTCTAAAGCCATTAAGCAGCACGCTCACCCTCTAAGGGATCCCGTGTGAGGCCCAGCTGGCTAACGATGTAGCGGGGAATGTCACATTTAATTCCATGTCCCTCTTTGGCATGACCCTCAGCTGCTTCTAACAGGTGGTAAAATTCTTCAGGGTCAAACTCCTGTGCCAAAGAAAAGAGATGGTCAGCGGGGAGAGATACAAGCAAGCGCTGTTGCCTTTCTTGGTATTAAAGCACATATCAGAGGGAAAGAAATCAAACTTCTTTGTGATTATATGTGGTCCCTAACCATCCAGAAATATGATTTATATATCATGGAACAAAGCTGGTTTATAACTCACCTCCAGATGACTTCCTAGTAATAAGGAGAAGAGGTTTGGTTTCAAGACAGTTTAGCCTATTCACCTGTTCCCAAGTCAGATTCTTTCAGCCAGGTGGTACAGTCAGGTATGTTCAGGTGATCATTCTTGAGCTTTGCTGGCATATACTTAATCATAGTTCACAAGACCTAGAGTCCACCACACTTCCTCCTCCTCCTCCTCAGTCTTCAGCTATTTGAACATCCACTTCACATCTTTGTTCCTGCTACATTGCCTGCCCTTCTTACAAATGCTTTAATGTCCCTGTGCTGACTCTCCTGGTTCATCTGGCACTTGTTCAATCCAGTACCATGTTGAACCAAAGCAGTTTTCTCCCCCTGTCCCCCTCTCTTTTCCTCCTCCTCTTCTTTTTCCTGCATCATCCTTCTCCTCCTTTCTGCTTCCTTCCTTCTCCCCCCCCCTCCATTCCCTCCTTCCTTTCTGTAGTGGTAGGAATTAAATTAATTTAGGGCCTCATACATGCTAGGCAAACGTAAGTTTGATGGCATATTTACTAAGAARTAAATGTACTGATGTATAAATCTAAAACCCCAAATTGTATGGAGTGGAAGAAGGCAGAACCTACTGCATCAGTACAAAGGGTAATGTAGCAATAGCAAAAGCAGAGTTGTCTGGGAGGAAGGAGGAGAGGACTGTCACAAAGGGCACAGAGACCTTTTTGAGGAGAAACATTATTTTAACCATGGCAGTGATTATACAGTTATATTTTAGTATCTGTTAGAACTCAATGGACTGCATACTTCAGAGATACGTATTTATGTCAATTATTTAAGAAGCTAGGTGTGGAAACATGCTTATAATAGGAGGATCAGGAGTTCAAAGCCAGCCTCAGCTACATACTGAATCTGAGGCCAGCTGAGATTACCTGAGATCTTRTTTCAAATAACAACTGGCAGCTCCGAACAGCCTCCTGCTCTCCGTGCAGCTTTCCTCACGACCTTTTCCAGTGCACTACTGTGTTCATGGCCTGCACTAGCCAATTTGCACTCCAAGTCACTGAATAAACTCCATGTTCTGCAAGGGCCTTTCACTCATGTTCATTGCAAGAATGGAAACGATTTCTTCACCAGGTTCCCACTGTACCCTGTGCTGATCAGCGACTCTTCTCATAATATCCCCAGTCACACATCTGGCATGCCCTATATTTGCTTATGGCACAGGAAGCTTTTAAGATTAGGACCCTGAGGGTCCAACATGCGGAGGTAGGTGTTTAGTGATGTATAACTGAAAGACTAGATGAAGGACTCATGCAAACTCAACTGGCCCAGGCTCCTCTTATGCTCTTTAACCAAGGTTCCCATGACCTGGGCAGGGGCTGATTAGCATGGGGCTAAGTCAGACTAATATTACAACCAGTTTCCCAAGAGCTTGCAAATCATATTTAGACAAACAATTTATCAATTGAAATGTTAATTGTTCTGCCAGGTTTTGGCAAGCTACATCCTCTACATGTGCTAATCCCTACCTGCACATCCAACCTTCTATGTTGACTCACCAGGCATTCCAGGAGACGAGCAGGGCGGGCAATGATGATCATCAACTTTTTTACCAACTGTATCACAAAGGCTACATCTGAGCTTTCTGAGCGTTCATGAGCCTATACAGAAGGGAAAGGTTGCTTAAATAATTATCCTAAAGTGGTTGGGTTAAAAAGAAACAGACTGTACAGAGCTGACTACAGAAACTTGGAAGTATATGTTGAAGAGTCAACAGCCCAGGAACAGCTCTCTTGTGCCCATTCCAGTATTGCCAGCTTCAAAAGCATTGTTTAGGACAGGGTTTCTCACCGCACCTGTCATTCACTGATTGCTACAGAGGCTAGCCAGTGACCTCCAGGGGTCCCTTCCCTTCTGTAAAGGGTTATAGTGACATGTTTGCCATATCTGGTTCATTACATGGGAACTGGAAATCCAGACTTAGGTCCCCACGCTTATGTGGCAGCCAATCTGTTGACTGACCCATCTCCTTAGCTCCTGACATCTCCTCTCCTTTAAAGAGTCTTACTATGTAGCTTAGGCAGGCCTTAGGCAGTCTCCCGAGTTCTGGGATTATTAGGTGTGTGCCACCATATCCAGTCGTGTTTTGTTTCTTGGTTAGAAATCTCCACCCCTAATATCAACAATCACTAGAGCCTTATACAAACGAGGTGAGCACACTTTATTCATCCATCCTGTGTACATRTGCACACGCTCACGCCATGGTGTGCATGTGCAGGTTCTCTACTATGTAGGTCTGGGGGATCAGGGTTAGGTCATGAAGCTTGGCAGATGTTCCTTTACCTGATGGGCTCATCTTACCAACTCCAGAACTTTATTTTTGAGCAGAAATAAACGGCTGGTTTTCTTGGGAATTTGGCATTCTTAAGTTGCTCTTACATAACATTCATAATTAAGTATCCATTTTGAAATCAGAGGAAGAATTTTTATTGATAAAATTACTTTTTTAACATATTTAAAGAAAACTCTCTCACTGTAAATACCACCTACTGAGTTATATCTTCATGGGTATAGAGACTGATCTGCTAGTCTTCTAGTATTTGAAAGCAATAATCATGATCAGTTTGAATAATCTCTCTTGAGATCAACTGCTTCCTGAAACTCCTGCTCTTTCTAGACCCACACCAAAACCCTTGTTTGAACATTAGCTCTGGTCCCTCAGTTCCATTAATACTACTCCTGAGAAGACTCTAGAGGAGACAGGGGTGCTTGACTACTATCGTGGCATGAAGCACCTTGGAGGAACAGGCGCTCTTTTTTCAAATGTGTTAATGGACTGAAGGAGAAGCATCTGCTCACTAGAAGAGGGTGTCAGATAAGCTGGAGCTGGAGTTATAGGCAGTTGTAGTTGCTGGGAACCAAACAACCAAAGCAGTACATGCTCTTAATCATCAAATCATCTCTCTAGCCTTCTCAGAGATGTAATGTTTATTTATAGACTGTTGTGAGCCACTATGTGGATACAAGGAGTTGAACCCAGGTCTTCTGGAAATCCAACCAGTGCTTTTAACAGCTAAGGCATCATTTCAGTTCCTCCTAGAGACTTTTTACACTGAAGAGAATCACATTTTCAAGTTAGAGTGTATCACTTTTGTTAATGAAATACCAGTTAATGGACACACTCACAGGATAAGTCTTAGGCCTGCTTCATCTAGGTTGAGGACAGTTAGGAAGCTGTGCTTAAATAAATGATTTTCAGTAAAAGATATCCATATATCCACTACTGTATTATTATTATTATTATTATTATTATTATTATTATTATTGTTTGTTTTGAAATAGGGTCTCATTACATATAGCCCACACTGGCTTGGCATTCACTTTATAGACCAGATGGGTTCACTGGGATTTGCCTCACTTGCCCAAGAGCTAGGATKCAAGGTGTGGGCCATCACATCTGGTGAACCTCTATGCAAGTTTTTGCTTTTGGTAAAAAGTCAAATACCCATATTCATAAAACCAATGCTGGAACTGAACACTACCCATGTTGGAGTCTCAGACAGTAATACAGCTTTGGCTTTAGAAAACCATTCACAAAACTGAGTTCCTCTGAAAGCAAGCAGGCTTCTCTTAGTGAAGGAGAGGCCGTGGGAAGGATATCAGATCATTAGCACCAAATATGGAAACTCCTAAACACTGGTATGGAGACCTGGTAGTGCTCAGCAGCTGGGAAGAGTGAGTTCAATGCTAATTCCTGAGATTACCTTGTGGAAGTTTCATTACATTCCTCGTCAAGACACTTACATCTTGCAGAAGCTTTTCCAAATTCTCTTGAAGTTCATAGAAATAGTGTGATGTAATGAGGCCATTCCGAGATTTATCCAGGCAGTCTCGGGCCATCTCAATCACCTGATGATGAATAAAGCTTAGTGCTCCATCTGCCAAGGGCAGCACACTATCTGGAGTGTTACAGGAAATGAATTCAGCTAGTCGCTCTTCCATTTGTGCAGTGGCCTGAGAATAAAAGAAAAGTAAATAATTCCCTTTCAGTCCCAGCTTAGCTGCAGCAAATTCTGAAGGATGGGATCTCTATGTGCCTAACTTCCTCATGTGACACTGGGAAAACTAATGACTGAAGGCATGAAGAGATCTCATTAATTAAAACCCAAAAATGGCTAGTCACACTTGTGAGAAATTTTGCTTAATTAAATCATTTGAAGTGGGAAGATCTACTTCTAAACTGGATCTCTGAGGTAGGAAGACACATCTTTAATCCAGATCTTTGAGGGGGGAAGACCTACYTCTAATATGGGCCACACCTTCTGCTAGAATGCTAGATAAAAGACATCTCATTTTGCCTGCTTGTTCTTGTCCTTTATAGCAAATCTATTCCTTCACTGGCACTAGAGCTTACTTCTTTGGGATTCTGGTGTATACTGAAGACTAGCTAAAATATCTAGCTTTGTAGACTGAACAACTACTTGAATTTTGGACTTTCTAATCATAGCCATTATTGGATTAGCTGTGCCACAGCCCTATTAGTCATTCTAATAAATACCATTTCTAGGGACTGGAGAGATGGCTCAGCAGTTAAGAGCATTGACTGCTCTTCTAGAGGTCCCAGCAACCACAGGGTGGCTCACAACCATCTGTAATGGGATTCAATGCCCTCTTCTGGTGTGTCTGAAGTCAGCAACAGTGTACTCATAGAAATGAAAGAAATTAAAAAAAAAAGAAAGAAAGAAAAGGAAATACCACTTATATATAAAGAGAGAATTCATCCTGTAAGTTCTGTTACTCTAGAGAACCCTGATTGCTTTCTATAGGAACAACCAACCTTCAGAAGGTCTGCAAGTAAAGACCTTTGCTGCATTCATCCTGCCCTCTCTAAATCCTCTAGATGCTTTTCTGGTTACCTCTGCACTTGACCCCCTCACTCTGGAGTCTTTGTATTGGTATGGTTATGGTAGTCATGCTGGGATATTATTTTCTTCTTTAAAACAAATCCTTACCTTGGGGAATCTTTCTTTATACACATGATTCATCATTATTATTTCACTGTCAAAGGAAACTGGGGACCGTCCAGGACTGAATAAGAAAAAAANCAAGGTGTGGGCCATCACATCTGGTGAACCTCTATGCAAGTTTTTGCTTTTGGTAAAAAGTCAAATACCCATATTCATAAAACCAATGCTGGAACTGAACACTACCCATGTTGGAGTCTCAGACAGTAATACAGCTTTGGCTTTAGAAAACCATTCACAAAACTGAGTTCCTCTGAAAGCAAGCAGGCTTCTCTTAGTGAAGGAGAGGCCGTGGGAAGGATATCAGATCATTAGCACCAAATATGGAAACTCCTAAACACTGGTATGGAGACCTGGTAGTGCTCAGCAGCTGGGAAGAGTGAGTTCAATGCTAATTCCTGAGATTACCTTGTGGAAGTTTCATTACATTCCTCGTCAAGACACTTACATCTTGCAGAAGCTTTTCCAAATTCTCTTGAAGTTCATAGAAATAGTGTGATGTAATGAGGCCATTCCGAGATTTATCCAGGCAGTCTCGGGCCATCTCAATCACCTGATGATGAATAAAGCTTAGTGCTCCATCTGCCAAGGGCAGCACACTATCTGGAGTGTTACAGGAAATGAATTCAGCTAGTCGCTCTTCCATTTGTGCAGTGGCCTGAGAATAAAAGAAAAGTAAATAATTCCCTTTCAGTCCCAGCTTAGCTGCAGCAAATTCTGAAGGATGGGATCTCTATGTGCCTAACTTCCTCATGTGACACTGGGAAAACTAATGACTGAAGGCATGAAGAGATCTCATTAATTAAAACCCAAAAATGGCTAGTCACACTTGTGAGAAATTTTGCTTAATTAAATCATTTGAAGTGGGAAGATCTACTTCTAAACTGGATCTCTGAGGTAGGAAGACACATCTTTAATCCAGATCTTTGAGGGGGGAAGACCTACYTCTAATATGGGCCACACCTTCTGCTAGAATGCTAGATAAAAGACATCTCATTTTGCCTGCTTGTTCTTGTCCTTTATAGCAAATCTATTCCTTCACTGGCACTAGAGCTTACTTCTTTGGGATTCTGGTGTATACTGAAGACTAGCTAAAATATCTAGCTTTGTAGACTGAACAACTACTTGAATTTTGGACTTTCTAATCATAGCCATTATTGGATTAGCTGTGCCACAGCCCTATTAGTCATTCTAATAAATACCATTTCTAGGGACTGGAGAGATGGCTCAGCAGTTAAGAGCATTGACTGCTCTTCTAGAGGTCCCAGCAACCACAGGGTGGCTCACAACCATCTGTAATGGGATTCAATGCCCTCTTCTGGTGTGTCTGAAGTCAGCAACAGTGTACTCATAGAAATGAAAGAAATTAAAAAAAAAAGAAAGAAAGAAAAGGAAATACCACTTATATATAAAGAGAGAATTCATCCTGTAAGTTCTGTTACTCTAGAGAACCCTGATTGCTTTCTATAGGAACAACCAACCTTCAGAAGGTCTGCAAGTAAAGACCTTTGCTGCATTCATCCTGCCCTCTCTAAATCCTCTAGATGCTTTTCTGGTTACCTCTGCACTTGACCCCCTCACTCTGGAGTCTTTGTATTGGTATGGTTATGGTAGTCATGCTGGGATATTATTTTCTTCTTTAAAACAAATCCTTACCTTGGGGAATCTTTCTTTATACACATGATTCATCATTATTATTTCACTGTCAAAGGAAACTGGGGACCGTCCAGGACTGAATAAGAAAAAAASAATGTTATTTTAGTGCCATGGAAAATTCAAGGAGAAATATGGCCACCCTTGGAGCCCCTGAGCCCAATTCTCTTTAAAATCACACACAGTCCTATGTTCGTGAAAGCCAAGTTTCAGGCTTTCTTTATTCTTACAGGTCTTAGAATATTTGTTTATAGTTTTAAAATGGTGTAATGTTAAAATAAGCTACCTTGCTGCAAGAAGTGTAGCTTTCACATAGCAGTCTGCCATGGCTGAGAAGAGGGGATCTACTTGCCAGTCAATCTACTGCTGGCTTCCCTAGGATAACCACTCCCCAAATCGATTCCCTGTTCTTATAGCTTTGATTAGTGAAAGATAATCTACCCCAATGTCTCCTAGGAATCAAATCAAACAAGGAACCAATGAAAGACTGTATATATAATTATTTTCATTTCTTTATTTTTTTTTTCTCTTTGGTATAGCCAGGACTATTATATCATTAGACCCCACCTCAAAGCAAAACAAGTGGAAAGAATTGATGTAAACCATGCACTAGGCAAAGGACAGATGGAGAAGAAGGAGCTGCAGTCGCAGTGAGGCATGCAGTAGAGCCGTTGTCTGTCCTGTGGGAACACTCATTGAACAACTTTTTCTTTCTTTTCTCTTTTCTTTTCGTTTCTTTTCTCTTTTCCTTTCTTTTCCTTTCTTCCCCCCCTCCYTCCTTCCCTCCTCTCTCCCTCCCTCCCTTCCTTTCTTTCTTTTTGGTTTTTTGAGACAGGGTTTCTCTGTGTAGCCCTGGCTGTCCTGGAACTCACTCTGTAGACCAGGCTGGCCTTGAACACAGAAATCCACCCGCGTCTTTAATCCCAAGTGCTGGGATTAAAGGCTTGCACCACCACTGCTTGGCCTATTTTCATTTCTAGAAAAAGTCACAGTCAATGAGCTACTGTGACTGTCACCTAGAGGATACAAAAGCCATAGTGAGCTCTAAGTCTAGGTTTTAACTGGAAATTGATAGTAACTTTTCAGTCTTTTTTATTATTTTTCATAGTAAACTGTATCTTTTCATCTAGAACATTGTGATCATATCTCCTTAAACATTTGTAATCTTGAGTCAAACAGTTTAGAACCCAAACACAAGATCTCAACTATCAGCTAGCTTAGACTTAGAACTGAGCTTTGGTCTTGATTTGTTTATGGACTTCCTTTAAAGTTCCTACAGTCCTCTCAATCTCAATTGACTTAAAAGGTACCTACGGTCCACAAGAATTAGGAGACCACCATGGTTTTGGTGCTCCTTTATGAAATCAAGAAACTGCCTGGGACCACACTCTTGCTGTATTCCTCATCCTTCACTGTGAAGCCCCAGTTACATTTTCATCAATCTGTGAGTCGTAATCATGTCTTTGAGACCTGTCCAAAGTCTCCTTGTCATTCCCAGTGCCAACATTGCCTGAGGGCTTCTTCTTGGGAGGTACAGCTCCTCCGGAATTCCAAACTGTACTTTAACTAATTCATCGCTTTCCAGGAACCCAAGGAAAGCTGACTTAGACATTAAAGCCATGCTCATTTTCAGAACTGATAATACCATGATTCTGCTTTACTGAGAGGAGTTTGGAGGGAAAAAGGAGCCAGCCATTTTGCACTTGAGGGCAAGATGGTTGAGTGTTATTGTACTCTTCAGCTTTGGCTGTTTTTGACCAGGAGACAGCAAATTATGGTTTGTGGATTGTTTGTGTGAATAAAGATTCTAAGGAAGTTTCCCAAGAAAGTTAACTGTGCTGCAATAGTAAAGTGACAAGAGTTGTGACAGAAATGAGTTGATTGCACAACCTGAAGCATTTAGCATCTCGGCTCTGCAGAACATAGGTACTGAGCCCGTGCCATGCAAACAAGCTGGGGCCGCAGGCTCGAGGGCAGTAGGTAGAGCATTCCTTACCTGAGGCTGCGGGAACGGGGCCGCATGGCTGGGGACTGACGTCCCTCTTCATCTGGTGCATTCTCTGTGCTAAAATGCTTCGTCAGAAAGTGTAGTTCATCAGCTGTCGGCTGGAAAGGTAACTGATGAAGCTTTTCTTGTGAGGAACACGATGACTAGAAAACAAACAAAACCCACCAGCATTAAAGACACATGCAAAGGATCTGGAGAAATAGTTTTAGTGGTTAAGAGTGCTTGTCCAGAGTTCAAACCTTAGCAACCATATAACAAGCGGGGTGAGTAAAAAGCAGATTCTTCTACACAAATCCTTTGYCTTCACTCAATAAAGCTTCTAGTTAGTCAGAATAGCAATCAACTATGATTTCTATTCCATAAATATTCTAGGTATGATCAAGTGCATCCCCTTGTTTTTAGTTTCTTAACCCTGAGAGTGCTACCTCAGCAATGTTTTCTTTTAGTTTTGTTATGCAGAGAACAGTTTTGTTGAGGTTAGGAGACACTCCAAGACAAGAAAATCCAGCAGGAAAGGTAACTGCTTTTAGATCTACACTTAAACATCAGTCCTGGTTTGAAAAACAATCTCAAGTTCTCAACAGGACCCACCACTTACAGCAGACAATATGAGGGAGCAAGCTAATGCTATAGTGATATTCTCACAGATGTAGTCACTCTGTGACAAACCACAAAATCCCAATACTCCAGAGTTCTTCCTTTACTTGGCAAGACTGTCCCAGAGCAGGGAAGTTAAATACCACTGGGCCAACTTTCACATACCAATCAATCAAGGTCTTGGGGTTTAATCATCTAAATCTATTTAGTATTAGAGCTCAAGTCCCAAGAAAGGGAACCATTGTTGTAGGATCATCCAGTGAGAAACGAGCTTGGTCTGGCCCAACAGTAAATAGTACAAGCCTGTCTTATGTCATAATGCATGAAGGTGAGGAGGACACATCTGTCCCGACAACAGGAGTAACTGGGACCAGTGGGATCCAGGGACCCAGGATCTCCGGCCGACCAGTGGCACAGGTTCCTTCCCTGCTGGGCCGGTGCCCTAAGCAGACTTTGGGCACAAACTCCACAGCCAGTCCCACATCACCCAGAAGAAGCTCTACTCCCAGGTGCTTTAACAGGCCCAGGATCCCAGGATCCCAGAATCTTGGTCACATCAGGACCTCGGGGTTCCAGAGGCAGCTTGACTCCTAGGAGCTTGGACACACCCAGGATCTGAGGATCACAGGATCCTAGAATCACAGGATCCCAGAGACAGCTTGACTCTGAGGAGTTCTGACACAACAGGGATCACAGGAAGGACAGGCTCCAGTCAGATATAGTGAAGGCAGGTAGCACTAGAGATAACCAGATGGTGGGAAGCAAGCAAAAGAATATAATCAAGGTTACTTGCCAACATCAGAACCCAATTCTCCCACCATAGTAAGTCTTGGATACACCATCACACTGGAAAAGCAAGATTCGAATCTAAAATAATTTTTCATGGTGATGATAGAGGACCTTAAGAAGGAAATAAAAGAAATAAAGGAGAACACAGGTAAACAGGTAGAAGCCCTTAAAGAGGAAACAAAAATCCCTTAACGAATTACAGGAAAACACAACCAAACAGGTGAAGGAATTGAACAAAACCATCCAGGATCAAAAATGGAAGGAGAAACAATAAAGAAATCACAAAGGGAGACAACTCTGGAGATAGAAAACCTAGGAAAGAGATCAGGAGTCATAGATGCAAGTGTCAGCAACTGAATACAAGAGATAGAAGAGAGAATCTCAGGTGCAGAAGACACCATAGAAAACATCGACTCAACAGTCAAATAAATGCAAAAGGCAAAAAAGCTCCGAACCAAAAACATTCAGGAAATCCAGGACACAATGAGAAGACCAAACCTAAGGATAACAGGTATAGAGAGCAAAGATTAACAACTTAAAGGGCTAGCAAACATCTTCAACAAAATTATAGAAGAAAACCCCTAACCTAAAGAAAAGAGATATACATACAAGAACATACAAGGAGCCTACAGAACTCCAAATAGACTGGGCCAGAACAGAAATTCCTCCCGTCACATAATAGTCAAAACACCAAATGCACTAAACAAAGAAAGAATATTAAAAGCAGTAAGGGGGAAAGGTCAACATATAAAGGCAGACCTATCAGAATTACACCAGACTTCTCACCAGAGACTATGAAAGCAAGAAGATTCTGGGCAGACCTCATACAGACCCTAAGAGAACACAAATGCCAGCCCAGGCTACTATACCCAGCAAAATTCTCAATTACCATTGATGGAGAAAACAAAATATTCCATGACAAAACCAAATTTACACAATATCTTTCCACAAATCCAGACCTACAAAGGATAATAGATGGAAAACACCAACACAAGGAGGGAAGCTACTAGAAAAAGCAAGGTAATCTGTCAACAAACTCAAAAGAAGATAGACACACAAACATAATTCTACCTCTAACAACAAAAATAACAGGAATTAACAATCACTTTTCCTTAATATCTTTTAATATGAAAATTAATATTACCAACATATCCTAATCGATTCAAACTCAAAAATATGAGAAATTAGAAATATGTTGGTAGTCACCCAGTGGTCTCTCTAATTTGGTAATTGGAGAAATAGGCCCAATATTGTAGAATCCATACACATTTTCTACTTGTTTGTACATGACCGTGTCTTGCTGTCTACTACATAATGGTCTTGAAATCATGCTTCTCCTATCTCAGCCTATTAGCAGGATTGCTTATTTGATGTTTTTACACTATACTATGGCTTTCAGAACAGCTTATATATTTCAAAATTATTTATACAGCCAAAAGAAACAGACAATTAATTTGGGAGGTGGCTTGTAAGAGAACAACAAAGAGTGAGACTGAATGTTTTGCTTGATATTTATAATTATTGTATTATTTTGAAGAAGATGACCTTATAAATTACTCTTTTTCTGAGATGAATACTTTTCAAAATCATCACAGCCAATGAACTAGAATCTTACCTCACCTAATGTTGGTGCCACCCTCCAAGCAGAACCACTGTTCATTGAAACAGTTGATGAATGACTTCATGGACAGACCATCTTAAGACACACACTATTTCTTAAATGAAAGTAACCTGTTCCCTGTAGACTGAGAATGATGACAATCACTCAAGTCAAATAGCTTTGCTCATAGCAGGAAACCTGTATCCAAAATAATTGTGCCTATTAACTCATTTCTTGGTGCAACAGAACTGTCAACTCTCAGCTTAGCTACTATGGAGGTAAATCCTTTGGTGATGGGAGGGACATTGAAGTACAGCCTTATTACAATGAACTCCAATGTTTAAAAATTGTTCTTATTTTTGGTTTGTACCACAGTAAGAGCCAAGATTTTAAGCTCTACTAAAAACAAAAGACTTTATCTTTTTATGTTTTTTTAATAACATGTCCATCATTTTTATGATTGGTCAAAAAATATATAGTGTTGAATAATAAAAAAAATTAAAAAAATAAAATCATAAAAAATTATTTTACAGGTGTGACTATGTGTGCATATTTGTGTGTGTGTATATATACATATATATGTATACATATGCAACACATGTGTTCATGAGTTCACAGAGGTCAGAAGAGGGTGTTGGATCCCCTGGAAATTGGAATCACAGGCAGCTGTACACTGCCATGTTGGCTCTGAAAACTGAACTCAAATCCTCTGCAAGAGTAGTAAGTGACTGGCCATCTCTCCAGCCCCCAATTAACAGAGCTAAAAACAGCTAGTGTGATTTTCATAGGGTTCTTATTGATTTGTATCTCAGCCTCAAATAGAATATTCACTCAAATGAGGCTAATATGAAACTAGTGGGCAATGTAAATTACAGCATGCAGAACTGATATTTTACAGTATTTTATTTAATAGCTGCGTGTAGTGGTATGTTGTAATTGCAGTACTTAGGAGGCTAAAACTTTTGAGGCCAGCCTAGAATAATATATGGTGAGCTGTCTCAATGTGTGGGTAGGGAGAGTATGTAGGATGAGTCTATTAAAATTGGCTGAGGTAATACTTGTATTATATACATAGACACAGGAAGACTCATAAATATGACTCTCCTTTAGTGTTACAAAATAGCACTTGTTTGAGTAAAGAATTATGGGAAAGGGTATGTTTATTAGGGAAAAACCTTAAGCTCAATGGCCAAAGACCTCTGGACTAACAGTGACTGATAGGTCAATGGAAGAACTGAAGTACTTTTCTCGCTTGTGATTCATGTCTATAGCTAAAGCAAGCAGCGAGGCCTGAGGACTGAGAAGATGTGGGGTAGCTGGCTCAGCACGCTCATGCTTTACAGATCTGTCACTTTTGCCTTGGCTGTCAGCTTTATCATTCCAGCTTCGGTGCTCCAACCAGAGGATCAAAGCATTTCAGAATTATACATACTCACAATCAGTGTATCAGACGGATCTACTGTCCAAAAACTGAAACTCTCCCTAAAACACGCATTTTAGAGAAAGGCCCACCCTACTGTTGACATAACAAGTAGCAAATTACTACTCTTCTTTTTTGTCAGGTTTTAACAATGAAGGCTACCGAGCCTTTGGAACACAGGAAAAGTGATAAACTCTCTACTGGGATCCTAGAAATAAGATTCAAGGAGGCAGGGAACCTTGCTTGGGAGCCCCCCCCCCCCCATCTCACTGGCAGAGAAAGCTCTTTTGAGTTCGCTAGGAAGAACTAGGGGGAGCACTGGCTAATCCTTCTGAAGGCCTTATTATCATGGCTGTGAAAGTTAACCAAGCCTTTTCCCCTCAAAAAAAAAAAAAAAAAAAMCTCATTCAGTTTGGAAGAAATTGCAGGACTGGATGGAGAACAATTATCTGTAAGAAAATACTTCCAAAATAAAGAAAATATGGTGTCTTAGTTGGGATTTCTAGTGCTGTGAAGAGACACCATGAACAGGACAACTCTGATAAAGAAAAACATTCAACTTGGGCTGGCTACGGTTCAAAGTTTAGTCCATTACCGCCCTGGCGGAATCATGGCAGTGTGCAGTTACACATGGTACTGGAGAAGGAGCTTACAGTTGCATAACTTGATCCTCAGGCAGCAGAAGGAAGACGGAGCTACTAGACCCAGCTTGAGCTATTGAGAACACAAAGCCTAACCCTAGTGACACATTCCAGCATGGCTACACCCTGTACTTGTGCCATTCCCTATTCAAGCCACCACATAAAGGTTACAGCTCTGGCTACTTACAGAGACTGTGGAGCTAGGAGTGTTGGTTCCATAGCCTGAAGAAGGTAACGAGGCCAAAGACCAGCGTCGTCCATCAGTCCTACAATTAAAAAAGAGAGAGAGAGAGAGAATATTATGAACTTCCTATAGGGTCGCACTCTTGAGCTTCAGGGCCTGCCTGTTTATGTCCATTAATACTTTCAGGCAGTTAATTCACTGTCTCACAACACAAAATACTGTCTGTCTAGCATGAGTTCTCACACTCTCTACTGTGTGGGGCCTACTTTGTGATTTTTATTTCAGAGATAGCTACTTATCTCTGAAACAGAGAACAGGCTTATGGACTGTTCTCTGACCTCCATTTATGCTCTGTGACATGAATGTGAACATACGCATACACCTGATCAACATAAACAGCATAAAAAATAGTTTTTGCCACATCCCATCACCCAGACAAATAATTATGAGTCCATGTTATAAAAGCTTCAGCTCAAAAACCTGCTTAACCTTCCTCCAGGACAGAAAAGCAAAGAACTGTGGTTCTGTGTTGTGCTTTAGGGGAATACTTCTGAAAACAGCAGAAAGCCTTCTCTAAAGTCATAAGCAGACAAGTTAGTTCACTATTCTTTCAGAAGGTTATTGCTGTTCTTTGACAAATATTCTTGAAGCCAACTTATGTGTCCTAATAAATCCCAAGGAGCCTGTTATTATTTGCTATAGACTTATATTCACTTCAGACTCAGTGTCTACTGCTTTGTCAATCCACTGGCCTAGGGAAGAACCTATATAAGGGATATACATATGGAAATCAAAAAATGTCTTGTGGGAGTTGTTTTTCTCCTTCTATCATATGGGTTCTGGAGATTGAACCTATGTTGTCAGGTTTGGCAGCAAGTACCATAACCTCTGAGCAAAAAATTCTTTCTTTGGAGCTTGGAGGCATATCCTTCTCAAGCTGACTTCGCCCTAGGAGTGCAGTACATAGGAGTGCCCATGAAGGCCAGAAGAGGGCTTCAGCTTCCCTGGGAGTGGAATCACGGATGCTGAGAGAAGCCATATGGGTGCTGGGAATTGAATCCTGTTTTTCTAGAAGGGCAGCCAGTGCTATTGACCACTAGGCCATATCGCTAGCCCTGACTTACAGAATCTCAAAACATCAATGATGCAGGATATTTAGAAGTTAAGCTCCAATTATAGTTTGCATAGATTTGTCTATTTGTTCAAGGTTTTAGTAATAGCAGGGGATAGATTAAAAAGAGAACAGGAAGACTTGGCAGGACTCTTCATTTTCAAGTCTTCCTCCCCATTCTCACCAATATTATTTCATCTTTCTACCCTGATTGGTAAAGGGAAGGGCTAGAGGTCCAGGCCACATGCCACTTCATGCTACTCAGACAGCCAGGGCATGTAAATTACAACTTTGCTGAAATTCAGTTTCTGAGGCAAAACGGTGTCCATATGGGTGCTAAAACATGATGTTCTTTCTTACCTCTTTGATAGGTCCTGCGTGATCTACAAGAAAGCCACTCAAGTCCAGGAAAAAAGCTGGGCAAAGATTAGTCAAGTATAACTCAGGGATAAATTTCCTATGACCGTCTCGAATTTGTTTTTTTCATGGATGATTTTTCAATCTTTAGATCAGTGATCCTCAACCTGTGGGGCTGTGACACCTTGCAGGGATGAATGACTTTTTCACTGGAGGCTCACTTAAGACCACTGGAAAGCACTGATATTTACATTATGACTCATAACAGCAGCAAAATTACAGTTATGAAGAAGCAATGATAATAATTTTACGGCTGGAGATTACCACAATCTGAGGAACTATATTAAAGGGTCACAGCATTAGGGTTGAGAAACACTGATTTTGATGAAAAAAGAAACCTCTTGTAAGGTAATTACTTCTCGGTATATACTCAAGAGCAGGTACCAAAGTCAGTATGAAATGCACTAACTGGATGTCTGTTTCCTCTGTTCACCTCACTGGGAATATGTGAGTCTAAGGGTGACTTGTCCCTAGGCTTGAAGGCTTGGAAATTATTCAGCAAATACTGCCTCCAAAACATGAGCTCTGATCTCAGTTCCAATAGGGAGTAGTGAGAGCCCATATGCCCTCTTTACTAGCAAGGTTCAAGTTTCAAAACCACATTCAGAAAAGAAGTCATCACAACCAGTTCTCCCATCAAACACAAAGATGACATGCTACTCTGACTGACCATGCAAAGCCCAGCCCATCTCCCCCATCTCCCCCATCACACCCATTATTACCTGTCTGCTCTGTGGCCGTGGCTGTAGTGAAAAGACATACATCATGAGAACCAACATGAACAATTCCACCCCCAGTATTTTGTACAGCTTAGCAGAGACAAACCTTTTGTTCAAGAGTATGTGGCAGTTTGAAGCAGAATTGTATGACAGATGGTATATCCTCACCGTTCAATTATATTTGCCTTTTCTGTGATATGATACAAATCTGATTCTGAAGGGTTCCTTACTCTACACACCTGGCCATTTTTCCTATATGTTCTGCAGAAGGATAGCCTGGGGAAATCACATTCCACAATTATAACTCCAATGTCATAGTCCCTAGTCCAGACATGGTTAGGCCACACTGTTTAACACCAAGCTTCAAAGTCCTTTGGCTATCCCTATTTCAAGTATAAATGAAGCAGTGACAAGGGTATCAGAACACCTGCCATTTCATCTGCTTAGAACAGCCTGTATGTTTTCATTCACGGGCTCAATGCAAGAGCTACTTCTCAGCCTTCAGAGGCACCTTATGTATCCACCCAGTGGGAAACCTGTTTCTATTCTTTCATACAATATCATGTTCCTTTTAAGATATTTATTAGTTTGTGATTTTGTCTTCCTGGACTCCWTTTACAGAGTTGAGGATGGACCCAGGTCCTTCACTGAGCAAAACTTCCAGACTCCAGTTATAACTATGGATTTCTTTGCTTCTTCATTTACTGTCTTATTCGAACCTCTCACTGGACTAATAAGCACCGAGGGCTTATTATTTACCAGGTTGCTGCTCTCAACACATTTAAGAGGTATCTCTAATTAAAACATGATTTGATTCTAGTTCAGGCAAGACAGAAAACATGAAAGCAGAATATTATACACTGGAAAGTACTACAGATGGAATGGGATGACTGGATAAAGAATGTTCAGACTGTGGTTAGGAAAGGTCTAAGGAGATAACATTTAATGAGATACGACAAGAATGAGTCCACTAAGTTAAGGTCTAAAGGACAATTTCCTTATACCAGGACAAGTGCATAAGACTTTAGTAAGGGGGGCTGGAGAGATGGCTCAGTGCTGACTGACTGCTCTTTGTGAGGTCAGGAGTTCAGTTCCTATCAATCACATGGTGGCTCACAACCATCTGCAATGTGATCTGATGCCCTCTTCTGGTGTGTCTGAGGACAGCTACAGTGAACACATATACATAAAATAAATAAARAATTCTTTTTTTAAAAAAAGGACTTTAGTAAGACTGAAGGCTCAGTGTATCTCCACTGTGTTACCATGGAATAACTAAACACCCAAACAGCCTGACTCAAAATTCCTCAGTAAATATTTATTAAATGAATATGAAATGACCCTGTGGATCTGATAACAGGTCTCATTGTTCCAGCTCATACTTAATTTGATATTAAGTTCATACACAGGCCACAGTTATCAGTTCAGCACAAACTTATAATATGATCCTACCAGAATACTTGATTAATCAGACAGAAGTTATATGAGCCATGTGAATTCACAGAACAAACCCATATGAGAGTTCTTCAGAGTAAAGCAACTACTAAATGAGAAGTGCCAACATTAGCCATCAAGCCCTTCCCCACCTGTCCTYGGCCATAAAGAACTCTAGGAGGAAAGGGATGCATCATTTCTCAGTTGAAAGGGGAATAGTAAGCGCTTTTCCTAGCAATCTCTTCTGTTTCTGCTTTATTTTTTTCAGTTTTATTATTTTATCTTAATTGTTTTGAGACAGAATCCCATGTAGCCCAGATTGTTCTCAAATTAGTATGTAGCAGAGAATGATTTTCAACTTCTTTTCCTCTTGCTTCCACCTCCCAAGTACTGTGACTACAGGTGTGAGTCATTTTTCCTCATTATGTGTATTTTGTGAATGTTAGAAAAGTCCTACCAATGGAGCTACAGCCTCTGCCACATCTTGTAAGAAAGTAGTCCTCCCAAGCAACACCTTCACTTCACCCCCTACACGGGGTTTCTCTGTGTAGCTCTGGTGATCCTGGAGCTGGCTCTGTAGACGAGGCTGGCCTCAAACTGAAGAGATCCACCTGCCTTGGCCTCCTGAGTGCTGGGATTAAAGGCATGTCCCTACACTATCACTTAGCAATGAAAGTAGTCTTAATATTAAAACTGTTCTTACTCCAAGATATATTACATTCTCTAGCCATTGACAGTTACAAAGCTGTAGCCTTATTAGTATTTATTTTAAATTGGCTTTCCCATTTAGAACTAAAGATTGCTCTACTTCAAAACTAAACGACAAGCAAACCACCCCCCTACATTAAAACAAAAGCCCCACAAACTTGAACTTTGGCTAAGAGAGAGTTCTGAAGCTGTGAAAAGAAGTCACTATGTATAGGGAGCCTTAGCAAAAGGTTTGAAGACACTGTCGGGATGGACTTCTTCAGAGGCCACTTACTGTGCTCTAGGCACGGGTGGGACTGTCAGGTCTGCTAGGAGAGGCCAAAATCAACACTATCACTTTCAGACAGGAGAGAAATGTGACTTAAATCCTTCCAAGCTCAGCTAATTACAAGTGAAAATCCTATGATCTTTCTGAACTAACACTTGGGACCCTCAGCTGAAAGCTGATGTTTGTATTCCTAGCATCTGGGGGCAGAGACAAGGGGGAATCTCTGGACAGGGTTGTAAGCACAATGTCACTGTGCACTGGGTGAAGATGATCTTTGTATCAATACTGATCTCCTTGTCCCCACATCTAGTTGCAATCCTTATTCTGAGAATCTCCTTCTTAATGTTGTGTAAACATTGCTACCTAATTCCCTGATTGGTTAATAAAGAGCTGATCAGCCAGTGACCGCTGCTCAGTCAGAGAATAGGGCTGGATTTCCTCTCAGTCCAGGGAGGGGAGGGAGGAGAGAGAGGAATTAGGAAATTTAGCAGGAAGAGAGTCCAGAAGACACCACGAGAAAAGGCCTGGAGCATAGAGAGCCAGATCAGTACTAAAATGAAAGTATTATTAGGATTCTGACTGGAGGTAGCCAGTTTAGTTTAGGGGATTAAAATAGAGTAATATTGCTCAGTTGTTCTGACCCTCAAATCTTGTTAAATAAATATTATAGTCCAGTCTCAATTTGGGAGCTAGCTGGGTGAAGAAGAAAACTGCAAGAAACACATTAAAAAGCCACTAACAACTGGGTGTGGTGGCACACGCCTGTAATCGCAGCACTCTGGGAGGCAGAGGCAGGCAGATTTCTGAGTTCGAGGCCAGCCTGGTCTACAGAGTGAGTTCCAGGATAGCCAGGGCTACACAGAGAA
>BDUI01000502.1:96074-113556 GCA_002335545.1 Apodemus speciosus | reverse complement strand
GAGGAGGAGGAGAGCTGGCAAGGTGCCTCAGTGGGTGACAGTGCTTGCTGCCATGCCTGACAGGATGACCTGGTTTCATACTGAAAGGGAAAAACTGACTCTTACAAGTTGCCCTTTGACCTCCACATGTCTGCTATGGCACAAACATGCAAGGGCACACAGAAAATAGTAAATTTTAAATAGTAAACATTTTACACATCCATTTTGCTGTCTGTTTTCTCATTAGATTAAGCTTGAAGGACAATGACTTTTATGCTTGCTTTGCTTACTGTGTGTTCCTAAAGCCTAGAACAATGTAAGGTAGGTTCTCAAATATTTGATAAATAAATTGATCCACACGATTTGCTATAAAAACTAAAATAAAGACAATAAATGTTTACCTGTGTTACATGTAAATAAAATTATTATATCTAAACTTAACTATTGTATAGAAGTTAAAATCCCATGAAATGTAAGGGATCAATAATTGATGAATTATATTTGGTTCTTTAAACTTTAAAATAAAATATAGAACACTAAAGATCATATTTCTAGGCCACATGCCTTTTAACAAAGGTACACATAATCTCACTTGGCTAATCTGTAACAGCTACCCAAGGGAGAAGAAAGGTCAGATACTCTGGTACAGATGCCATGATCAGCTGACATCCAAAACAAGGCGAGCTTTTTCCTTTCAAAGAGGCTCTAGCCATTTCCTGATGATCAGAAGAGGATCAAGACTTATTCTTTCATGTCATTGAGAAGAAAGTATTTGTTGTCTGAAGAGGTGGGTATACCAACCCAACTAATGGCAAGTAACCTGAACGTTCTTTGGACTGATGTTCTGATGTTAACTATAAAAATCTGGTCAGTAAGAGTGAGGCACAGAGTTTCATCTTACATGAATCTCATTGTGACTATTTCAGTGGACAATGGGAGCAAGGTCTCAGGCACTCCATATAGCCTCTGAAACATCACTAAATGTTGAGAGGACACTCTACTGTGGATCTTTAAGCACCTCTGAATTTCCAATCCCAGAGGCCTAGTTCTGATTTGAGCACTTGGCTTTATGGTCAGGAAAAGATCACTTTTGTTCCATTCAGTGTAAACAAGATAGAGAACCTGGAAAAATTTCAGCATTTCTGACAGTGCAGGAATAATTAAGATGATATCCTTGTTAAGACCAAGATATGAGCATAGGTTAAAAAAAATACCATTTCTTGACAATAAAGAGAGGTATTTTTAAACATATATAGTTATAATCATCACCGATGCATGTTTGTTTTACACAGATCATTTCAATATTCTTTCTCCCCCCTCATATTTATCCTCTTTTTTTATTTCCTCTCTATTCCTAACACATGCAGCCTACTAGTGACCTCTTTAAATTAAATACCCCCCTCCATTCAAAATCTTCCAAAGGCTATTGGTTCTAAATAGGAACAAGTAGCCAGTAGGTGCAATGTGTTAACTAAATCTTCCCTTTATCTTGGATGCCCYTCTTTTTCAACAATACATGGTAATCACTCCTTACCCCTTTAAAACTATTCAAATGGAGCTGGAAAGATGGCTTAGCGGTTAAGAGCACTGACTGCTCTTTCAGTACGTCCTGAGTTCAATTCCCAGCACCCACATGGTGGCTCACAACCATCTGTAAAGGGATCAGATTCTGTCTTCTGGTGTGTCTGAAGACACCTACAGAACTCATATACATAAAATTAAAAAAAAATCTTAAAAACTATTCAAATGCTACCTTCCCCATTTCCATATATGATACTAGGATCTGTTCTTCTTTATATTTACTTCCTGGAAGCACTTATCATCTTCAGACATATTATAATAACAAATTTGTTAGGAATAATGTCTACTCAGAAATAGTGCTTCCAGCATGGCCAATTTTTCTAATCGTAAACAAATGAAAATATTTCCATAGCAACAGGTAGCCAGCGTCCTCTCCCTTCTCCAGGTTACCAATCAGAATTTAGAAGAAGCCCCAAGTTCCTTTTCTCCAAGGCTAGTAGCAGCTCTCCTTGAATTGAGCTGCCTATTAGGAAGCATTCTTGTCTTAACAAACTAGCTTCTTCATCCAGTTTCTGAGAGGGGATGGAAAATGGCTCAGCAATTGGGAGTACTTGCTGCTCTTGCAGAGGACAATAGTTTGGTCCCCAGCACCAATATCAGGTGTCTTCAGCTCCAGGGGATCTGTCATCCAAAACTGCCCTCTGAGGGCATCCTCACACTGATGAGCACCTCCTCCTAACACACATGATAATCCTCCCTAACGCACAGGATATACAGTTTGTTTGTTTGTTTTTTTTTTTTAAAGTAGGATCTAGTCTGGAAAGGAGGGAAAGACAGAAAAAGGTATATACAAATGGTCACAGGAACATATGAAATGAAAACAATCCAAATGTCTACCAACTAATGATGGAACAAAACACTATCTATCCAAATAGGTAGTAACGTTCAACATGATAAAACTGTAGAATCATTACATCAAATAAAAGAAGCCATAATCAAAGCACTGTAACAATTACATTTTTGTGAAATGTTCAAGTTGAGTGTGATGGTACACATCTTCAATCCCAGTACTGCAGAGCAGAGTGATCTGTATGAGTTCAAGCCCAATTTGGTCTACATGGTGAGCTCTAGGCCAGCTAAGACTACATAGAGAGATCCAGTCTGAAAATAAAATAAAATAAAATAAAATAAAATAAAATAAAATAAAATAAAATAAAATAAAATAAAATAAAATAAAATAAAATAAGAAAATACCAGTCCAGCTGCTGCCCAGGGATAGGACTAATACAAAGATTAAAATGTTCTATGTTTAGATTATGTGTATTTCTCTAAATGTAGTAAAAAACTACTAGGTCACTTATAATTGCTGTGCCTTTATAACATGCACTACATGTTAAAAAGCCTTTTTTCTCAAGCCTTCTACCACTAAGCCACATTCCCATTTMCTTGTGGTACATTCAGTGGACTCTGAATTCTTTCTCTCCCCCTTCCTTTTTTTTTTTTTTTTTTTTGKTTTTTCGAGACAGGGTTTCTCTGTGTTGCCCTGGCTGTCCTGGAACTCACTCTGTAGACCAGGCTGGCCTCGAACTCAGAAATCCGCCTCTGCCTCCCAAGTGCTGGGATTAAAGGTGTGCACCACCACCGCCCGGCTTTCTCCCCCTTCCTTAATAAGGCAGTTTAGAAACTAGTAGATATTTGTGATGTCCTTGTGGATGAGGGTAGGTGGTTACGTACTTGGCGTAAGTTGACAGACATGTTGAGATGTTATCTACTTAGAAAAAACACTGTTGGTGTGTCATGAGGTGCTGAGCAACCAACAAAGTAAGGAAAGTTTTTGTAGCCACACATGGTCAGTGGGTACAAAAGATTAATTGTAAATTTAAAAAAATTAAATTAAGTAACAATATCGAGGATAATTAGAGTCAGGGTTCTCATTAGCAAAAAAAAAAAAAAACAGTAATCACAAAAACAGAAATTACTAATAGAAAAAATTGGAATGAACTAGAATTAAAAGCAGTGGTAGCAAGTAAGCCAAGGGTTTTAAGATAAGCTCATATTACCTAAAAACAGTATACAAAGTATAGAAACTTCTTTTAAATAACATTCCCCACTCACAAAAACTATGCATTCTACAGAATGCCTAAATCAAGGGCAAATGATGGAAAGTTAAGCCAACATGAAGAAACTCCTCTGGACCAAATAGTACAACTTCAGCACCAGCACATATAAGGATATTAAAAACTTGTGGGGCTGAGAGATGGTTTAGCAGTTAACAGGATTCAGGATAGATTTCCAACACCTATGTGACAGTTAACAAACTGTAAGGACAGTTCCTGGGGATTTAACATTTTCTTCTGGCCTCTATGGATACAGCACTCATGTGATACACAGATTAAAAAATCCACGTATGTAAAATAAAATTTAAAGCTATTTTAAAGAACAAATTATACCACATTAAGTAAAGTAGCACTCTATTAGGTTTGTGTTATACAATAAGTGAAAAAAAAAGGAAAAAGTTTTCTAAAGTGGAAAAGTATTATTTAGCCACTTAAAGCCATCAATTATCAATTATCAATGGATACTAAAAATCATTGGGCAAAGCTATTATTCTATGAATCTATCTATTTATATAGGTCTGCCTGCCTGCCTGCCTGCCTGCCTGCCTGCCTGCGTGCCTACCTATCTACCTACCTATCAATCATTCCCAGAACCTTAAGCATGCTAGCAAGCCATTCTGCAGAACGACACTGGTAGCTCAATGTGTCAAATTTTGATGAGGATAATTTAAATTTTTTAAAATTTAATTAGTAATAGGGACTTACACAAACATTCTCAAAAGATAATTGTCAACTAGAAAAAGATTTAAAACCACTGGTAAGGTAGTTCCGTGGACAAAGGAGTTTGCTGCCCAGCCTAATGATCTGAATCTTATCTCTAGAACCAACCTTTCCAAGTTGTACTCTGACTTCCACATATGTGTTGTGGCATGAATCTTCAGCACAAATAAATATAAAATTGTGATTTTTAAAAAATGYTTTAARGTTTTTTTAAACATAACTACACTGAAAACAAGCAGCCTTCACCTTATTCAAATCAAGGCTAGCTTCATAGTAATGTCATAAAAATGAAGTCTGTGTTACCTGATTGTTCCTTCAAATAAATGGTTGATTTTCTTTTCTTCATGTAAGTTTCAGACCTGCACCATACCTGTATTATACAGTGCTGAAAAAATCCAATTCAGGGCTTAATTCAGGCTAGCAAGGTGTTTTAAATGAGACTGGCCCATCAAGGTTCATACATTTGAATGCTTGCTCCTGTTTGGGAAGGACCAGGACATGTGGCCTTGTGGGAGGAGGTGTGTCACTGAGGGTGGGCTTTGAGGTTTCAAATGCTTAGGCCATTCCAGTTAGCTCACTCTGTGTCCTGCTTGTGGATCAGATGGGAGCCCTCCGCTACCACTCCAGGGCCTGCCTACCTGCTGCCACGCTCCCCACCATAACCGTCACAGAGTCTTAACAATCTGGAACTGTAGGTCCCCCAATTCCAATGCGTTCTTTTATCCGTTGCATTGGTTATGCCATGGTGCTTTGTCACAGCAGAAAAAAAGTACGACACTAGCTAAGTACCAACTGACAGCTTTGCCTCTTTTTAGTTTTCATAGGTTTGTTTTGTTTAATTAGTTTCTTGAGGGACAGAACTTTTCCCTCTAAAAAGTGCTGTTGTTTTTTCTTTAAAACAGAGAGTTATTAATCACCATGTGAATACTTGGAATCAAACTCAGGTCCTCAGGAAGAATAATCAGTGCTCTTCACTACTAAGCCCCAAACTAATGTTTTCCAAAATAGCTAACCCAATTGAACATTCCCACCAACAGGTTCACATGAGGAGTTCTCTTTACTCTACATTATTGTTCACCTTTCTTTTGGTTTTCCCTTAAAGTCCTGATTTAATAAAGAGTTAAGAAATAATAAGAAAATAGGTCTAAGAAAATATAGTATCAATTTTAGAAAACAAAAATTACTATTACTACATTATTTTTCTAGAAGATGCAATGCAATACCAACTTCTTCACAAAATTTCATTGTAACAAATGTCTTGTGTTGACCAGGCCCACAAAATATAAAGTTATATAACAAGCCTCTAACTCAGAGCTGTTCATTGGAGCTGCAACTAAATGAGATTGCTATAGCAGTCAAGGAAGCAACTACTGAAATGATTAGAATTTTTTTTCTGCATGACAAGAGATTATCTTGGAGGCAATTAAATGACCCTAGATGAAGTCCAACAGTGGGGAGAGGGAACCTCCAGTAGATAAGATAGGTCCTCAAGTAGAGGGATGGGGTTGCCAATCCAGTCAAAATTTCTGATCCAGAAGTGTTCCTGTCAAGAACAGAAGGGACAAAAATGGAGAAGAGAATGAAGGAAAGGTGGCTTGGTGACTGGCCCAAATTGGGATCCACCTCATGGGAGATACCAATGTATGTCACTATTACTAATATTATGGTGTGCTTACAGACAGGAGCCTAGCATGGCTGTCCTCTGAGAGGCCCAACCAGGAGCTGACTGAGACAGACACAGATACGAACCATTTGACTGAATTCGGGGACCCACTATGGTTGAATTAGGGGAAGGATAGAAACAGCAGCAGAGGAGGGTGACCTCATAAGAAGTCCAGCAGTCTCAACTAACCCAGATCCCTGGGAGCTCCCAAATACTGAGCCACCAACCAGGCAGTATACACTAGTTGATTGGTCTGAGACCCATGACACATATATAGCAGAGGACTGCCTGGTCTGGCCTCAGTAGGAGAAAATGTGCCGAATCCTATGAGAGACTTTAGGCCTCAGGGAGGGGGGAGGCCTGGTAGTGGGGGAGCATCTTCTCAGGGACAGTGGGGAAGACGAGGAGCTGTGGGAGGGGGGCTAGGGATGGTTACAATGGCTGGATTGCAAATTAAATAAATAAATTAAATTGCTTTATAATGGGTAAAAATTTTTTTATTGTTAAGTAATACCAAGGCATCAAAAATAAATGCAAAAATACACAGTAAGACTTAACTACTTACTGTAAGTATTTGAGAATATACAAGGAGCCAAACTCAGCACAATAGAACTCTTGAATGCAAGAAGGACAAGGGATTAAAAAGAGTATATAGCATGTGCTGAAGATATGATACGCTGTGAGAGGAAGGAATGCCTCAGAGTAATGGAAAACCATTTCCAAACTCACTCTGTGCTTAAGAGTTGCCTCTACTCCCTATGCCTCTTTTATATCATTTTTATTATCTCTAGCTGGTCATCCCCTAACACTATCATTATCATCCAACAGAGTGCCTCTCCTCAGCAGTCACCTACATCTGTCTCAGAGCATCTCGACAGCAGGTTCATCCTTCTTCAGGAAGCTGCTGCCCTGCTCCTCTACTACTCTTCATCACTATGGCTTGTTTGTTCTTTTTTTTTTAATACCTTATTTTATTTAGATTTTATGCAAGTGAGTGTTTTTCCTACATGTAAATGTGTACCATCTATGTACCAGGAACTTGTGGAGGGATGAGACTGGAGTTACTGATAGTTGTGAGCCACCATTCAGGTGCTGGGAACTGAACCCATGTCCTCTCCAAGAGTAAAATGTTCGTAACTCCTGAGCCATCACGCCATCTACTTTGTAAGTTTTCAAGTGTTTTCTAGTTTTTCCCGCTTTTAGTTTCATCTGAGTCAGCTTTTTAATGGCCTCGGATAATCTACTTTCAACTCTTCAGACTTGGAAGATCATTACTTACAAATTAAGCTATCTTGGCCCTTCATTTGGTGCTTCTCAGTACATACTGGTGTTTAGAGGTCACCACTATCTGAGAAAACGGAAAGGAGATACCTGTGCTGGGCAAGCCATCCTGTGACAACAATCCTATTGAGAGTCACTGTCCAAGTCAATGGAGAACCACATATCTCTACAGCAGATCGCCTCCTTAATTAATTCACTTTTGGCTCCCCAGGAAACATAATTATTTAACCCTGCCCAGCAATCATTCTAACATTTCCTGATCCATCAGGCCAGGTACTTATCTCATAAACATATTAGATGAAGGTAAAGGACTTATGAACACAATAACTACAATTCTGCCATAGTTCAAGAAAATTGAATCTATATCATACTTCAAGAATATTGGGATTCCCAGAGTTCATGCAGTAAGAATGTTATCTTCTTCATGACATTTCTAGCTAATGTCTTTGATAAGGTTTCTCAAAAAGCTAAAAACATCAAGATTAGATTAGATTAGATCCTGACTCTCCTCCTAGGTACTAAGTGAAAAGGCTGACTGGTACAGGTGGTTAGCAATGCAGATACCATTTAGTCTTCATATCTTTACAGAATTTCATCCTTTTGATTATAGTCTATGTAACAAGTGTGAGATAAGAGCTCATTGTGGTTTTTATTTGAATTTCTCTAACAGAAATGCTGAACATTTAAAATATTTTTAATACAGCAATTGAACACTTTGTATGTCTTTTAAAAACTATCTACTCAAGTATGTTGCTCAGTCTACTCACTTAGGTTCACTAATATATTCGAGTTGGAGATTGACCTTCCGAGTTCCCACATGCTAAGCAAGCATTTGACCTCTGGGCCACATACCCAGACCGCCTTTACCAACTGAACAACAACAATAACAAAAACCAGGGTTGCCTCTTATTCTTGCTTCCAGCTTGCTTCTTTCTCTTGCCCTCCTGGGATCTTCCCTCCCCCCTCTCTCCACGTGGTCATGGCCGGCCTCTATTTCTCTACTCTCTCCCTCTCTCTGCCTTTCTCTGCCTCTACTGTGCTCTTAACTCCCCTCCCTTTGCCCTGAATAAACTCTATTCTATACTTTGAAAACAAAAAAACAAAACACCAGGGTTGGTTTTTTGTTATATGTTTGGTTTTGTTAGTTGGAGCTCCTTTTATATTTTTTTAATTAAAAACTTAAATCTATATGTATGGGTGTATGCCATATGCATACCTGGTTCCCAATGAGGCCAGAAGAGGACCCTGGATCCCCTGAAAGTGGAGTTACAAATGGTTGTTAGCTGCCACATGGGTGGTGGAAATAGAGCCCAGGTCCTCTGAAAGAGAAGCCGGTTTTCTTAACACTGATCCATCTCTCTAATTCCTTTTGTATATTTTTTTATATTATTCTATTATTCACATAGTCTGTATTGCATGTTCCTTATTTTGTTTTAAATATGTATGTACAATGGAACATATGTATCACACATACAGACACAAACCCCCCCCCCCAAATGAATGGTAAAGAAAAATAGGAGCTGGGCAGTGGTGGTGCACACCTGTAATCCCAGCACTCTGGGAGGCAGAGGCAGGCGGATTTCTGAGTTCGAGGCCAGCCTGGTCTACAGAGTGAGTTCCAGGACAGCCAGGGCTATACAGTAGCTGCAGGCAGCAGCAAGGAAGTCCTTCACATACCAATATCACACTCATGAAGATTTCTTGCTGCAAACCAAAGAGAGCTGTAGCAGCTACAAACTGGCTCACAGTTCTGTGTTCTAGCAGAGACAAAACAATCACTTTGGTAATAACAGCTTGTGTTATCTGTCCTGGTAAGGATTAAATAAATCAATGCATACCTCTAAAAAATGTTTAGCACACAATAAATCTTAGTAAATGTCACCTACTCATATCCTTTAGAAATTTCATTTCTCAACCTTTTCTTGCTTTTTAAATTTGGTTTTGCAACAAGGACTGATATATATCCTAGACTGACTTTAACCATGAACTTCACTTGAGGCCACCCTTAAACTCTACTCCTCTTGTCTTCACTTCCCACATATTAGAAATTATAAGCATGCACCATTATGTCCAGCTTCACAATTTTCTTGATAAAGCATGACAGAACACAAAAGACGGCTACATTTCTACTAGATGATGAGGAAACTAACCAGATTTACTTCTGTGTCCTTCAAACCAGCCAAGCCTGCTTCCCCCCACCTGCCTTTAATCCCAGCAACCCGAAGGCAGAGCAGATGGATCTCTCTGAGTTCAAGGCCAGTCTGGTGAGAATTACAGGACAGCSAGGGGTGTTACACAGAGAAACTCTCTCTCAGAAAACCAAGGAGGAAATCACAAAAACAAAAAAACAAAAAAGCAACAATCACCCAGGTATGGTAATATACACCTTTACTTCCTTCCAACTACTCAAGAGGCTGAGGCTGAATGATCACTAAACCCCATGAGTTTAAGGTCAGGCTGGGCAACACATCCAAATATCATTTAAAACAAAATCAGGGAAAATGCATAAAGCAACAGACATTCAACAGAAGGGAAACCTAAGTTTGCCCCAGCTTACTACCTAGAGAATATTTCTAGGAGACAACACATGAAGAGGATACACAAAGAGAACAAGTCTCTCTGAATTGAGACAGAATTTGTTGAGGCTAAGCTGGCTAAAAATGTTGAAGACATTCAACAGAAGGAAGAGAACGACAGAAAGAACTATAGAAATCTGTAAAGCACAGTCAGGTAGCTCCCAAGGCTCTGGCTGAGTACTAATCCCTGGTGAATGAGAAAGCTGTCAGAGAAATGAAGTAGGTGGCATACTCCTCCACCTCACAAGGCCAAGCACTCTGCTTTCTAGCCAGCTCGATTTCAAAAACTTACAATGTACAGAACTAAGGCCAATACTCAAAAAATATTACCTCAAAAAAGGGAAATGAGTTCCAAAATCTGTTCTGGTCACACCTAACAAAGATTAAAATTAATCCACAGAAGGATTCACTGGTTTAATAAGTATATCCTAGAATCTTAAGGCTGCTTAAAGAAATACAAAATCATCATCTCACACAGAGAACAAACATGCAAACAAGCTTATCAGAATACACAGCAAATTTCATATTTTTATGCCTATCAATGTAAGATATTGCTGAAGGTTGTATGTTCTGAAACTACAGAATTAAGAAGTGCTACTAGTCCAAGCCATGTGTCAAGACTAGACCCACATTCGGCTCTGTGTGCTATCCAACCCCATATCTGTGCTCACCTCACACAACAAGAGTTGCCAGAAGGTAGGGTCAAGCCCTTGACACTGTCTAGTATCAAACATTATCCCAATTGACCTGCAGATTCTGAGCTCCAAAATCAAATTATGTCATTTAAATTTGAATACCGGGTAAGTAAAAATTACATAACCTTTTGACTTCTCAGTTGTTGAGTTTTTTTTTCTGACAGAAACTTTGGCATACATTTTGATCTTCTTTTTACAAGCTTTACCCTATTTGGCTTCCAAGATATCTTCTTGGTTCTTTCTGAACAGTGACTCTTTATTCAGCTAGTTTTTCTTATTTCTCTACCCATTAAAAGTCAGCTTGCCAACTCAGTCCTTTGACAAATTTTTCATTTTCTATCAACAGAAACTCAAGATTTCACAAATCACTAATATGTTCTCAAGTTCTAATTACATTACTTGTAACCCAGATTTTGCTTCTCTCTCGTTGACTATATAATTAGTTATCCTGCAATTTTCCAATCCAAATGTTCTGGCTATTGAATCCAAATTCTTCCCTCCCCACCTTCCTCCGACCCCCTTGAATCCAAATTCTTTAGCTATTCCTAACTTACCTTTTTCTCAAACCCCACATTGGCTCCATTAACAAATTCTATCAATTTCACATTTCCAATAGCATCCTGGGCTCGGGGGACAAGGTGCTTGCTGTGTGAGCATGAGGACATGAGCTCAGACTCCGAGCAGCCAGTACAAAGGCCACGCGTAATCCCAGTGCTATAGAGGTGGAGGCAGGAAGATTCCTGCAGGATGTGAAGGGGCTGGTCCTGCAGAACCAAAGCTGTAGGATCTCCATGACATAGGATATCTCTTGGTCAGTTTAGCTCAATCTGTGAGCTTGAGGTTAAGCTTATGTCTTAAGGCATAAAGAACAGCTAAAGAAAACACCCACCTACCTCTGTCCTTCACATACAAGTGCAGATTCATGCATACATATTTGGACATACATGTGTCCTTAAAAACACATAGGTATAATACACAGATACAAACAACAACAATAATAAGTTCTCAAGCAAGAGGCCTGCCCTGCCCCCAACTCATCATATGTGTGTGGTAGAAGGATGGAAAAGAGAAGCAAAACAGTTTGTACACTCTGAAGAGAGGCAGAACTGGAGATGTGACATCAATCAGGAAAAGCCTGATGGGAGTGGCCTGGACTGCTCTCTGAGGCCATGGTAATGTCCAGGCCCAAGATGCCTCCAAGGTCTATCTATGCCTGGGTCCATGGCCTCGTGGCATGAGGAGCCTGTGCAGATGCTCCCACCAAAGGCCATGACGACATCTGTGGTCCGGGATACTACCTGGGGCTTTGTTCATGTTTGAGGGCTGAGCTGAGGCAGCCCCCCTGGCCCTCTCTTGGGCAGTGTGGGAGATCTGGCCCAGATGACATGAACCAGGAGAGCGCCCCATTGCACTCAGCACTTTGGAGCTAGCCGCAGTGGCTTAGAGACCAGATCCAGGACTTGAGCTGGCCCACCCCAGCATCTCCCCTATCTGTGCACTGCTGAAACATATGACGAGGTCGGTCCTGCAGAACCAAAGATGCAGAATCTCCATGACACAGGGTAACAACAGGATATCCAAGAGGAGTCCCAGTGAGGGTCTAGTATTGATGGTGTACAAGAAGCCAAAAAGGTCTCATGCCAGATCAATGACTCATTACAATGAACATTTACAAGTAAAGTTATTTAGGCAAAAGGGTAATTATATGACACATTGTAACAACACTGCAGCTTCTGGGATGAGATGTATTTGTTGCTGTTGGGGTTTTTTGTTTGTTTTCTTTTAGGGGCAAGTTGAAAGGCCTGTTTTGAGACTTGTGTGTATGTATTTAACGATGTGCTTATTTAATTTATTTATATGAATCTTTTGCCTACATGCCTGCTTAATCCTCTGGAATGGAGGTTACAGATGGTTGTGAACCACTATGTGGGCGCTGAGAATCAAAGCTAGATCCTCTAAAAGAAGTGCTTAACTGCTGAGTCTATTCTGAGATATTTCTGCTACATAAAATATGGACCTGTTATCAGGTTGTCACAGTCACAGGGTTAGAATGCCCACAAAACTGTCTTAGTACCAATAATGTAGCCCTACTTTCTTCAGAAATCTTGAATATAACAGAGATCTGTGACACAATTTTACAGCCTCTTATCAAAATTTTCCCATTACTAAGGAGCAAGGTACACTTTTATCTATGAAACTAGAAGTAATTGCCAATAACCAAATCAATTTATTGCAGGCTTCCTTACCTCCACTGTAGTGTGCGGCTGGAACAAGGACTGCAGGGACTGCTGTGGGCTTGAGGGTTCAAGAAAAAGACAAGAGGAGAAGTAGACAGCACACAATCAGCACTAAATGGGACTTTAGCCAGGGAGAGGGCTGGAGCCGATGAGGGCGAGAACATATGCTGATTTAGGTCGGCTCCTCGGCAAAGAGTAGAGATTCTGACAAGGTATCATAGTAAAAAAACAGGGTCAGTGTTAATTTCTCCACCAAAAAGAAGCATATTCAAAGTGAATTAGTTTAAGTAAGAGGCTTATGAAAAGTAAGTGGTCAAAAATCATTCTCAAATATTATCAGTACTAATGTGGGCAAACAACATAGAGAATATATATATATTTCAACTTTATCTATTTAAAGTATTTAGAACTGGGTTCAGACAAACCATCATATTCTCTACTAAAATTTATTCATCAGCAAGGAACAGGAAGCATTTCATATTTAATGACAAAAACTTCCTAAATATGTATGCCAATGAAAGGTAAATTGCCCTCAAAGGTTTGCAAATTGTAGCATCTACAATGACATTAGTTTCTCAGCTCCCCTTTTCCCTAAAAGTAATCTAGCTATTTTGTATCTCAGGTGCTTTGAAAGGCTATTATGACAGTATGTCTGAAACAGGTGATACCGATTTCTAATTTGCTGTCAGTGTCATAAATAGAAAACATGATAAAAATAACTTAAAAGATTTATAAAACTTAATCTGCTACATAATTAGCAAGGCTAATTTATATACACACACTATTATCTAAGAATAAAATTTTAACTATAAAGTTTAAAGTATTATATAAGCACCTAATCTATTTCAAAATGTTAYTTTCCTGTATGTACTATTATATTAATGTTTAGATACAATGACAGACTATC
Organism: Apodemus speciosus; assembly: GCA_002335545.1. Taxonomy (NCBI): domain Eukaryota; kingdom Metazoa; phylum Chordata; class Mammalia; order Rodentia; family Muridae; genus Apodemus; species Apodemus speciosus. Next base: position 99,860 of record BDUI01000502.1, on the reverse strand, counting down.
TAAATATATTATGCAATATATATGTATATACATATGTACACACATATAGGAAATCTTTACCTTCCTTAGCATTATCTCTCCAGCTGTACTCAATTTAGTTCTTGGGTGGATAAACTAAACAGTTTGGAGATACAGTAAGATAACAAAGTGGGAGACAAATAGTGACTCAAAATGGTACATGTCTATAATCTTATTACTTGTGAGGCTGGTACAGAAAAATCATGAGTTTAAAGCCAGCTTGGCCTATGTAGCAAAGCTCTATCTCAAAAGAGAAAAGTAAATTATAGGATACATAATTTTTCACAAATGCAACATATTTTTCCTTGCATATATAAGTTAGGATTCATTAGAATCTACAATAAACTACTCTGGTTTTGTTATCCTATAAAATAATGCTTAATTTTTTTAAACATTTCTTATTGAGACAGCATCTCACTAAGTTGCTCAAGCCATCTAACTTACTGTGTTCTTACTTCAGCCTCCCACAAAGCTAGGATTAGGAACACCCATCGCCATGCTTGGTAGTCTTAAATCTTGTCACAAAATGTGAAGTTTAGTCATTTTAATAACTATGTTATCAAGATTATAAAAATCTGTAAAAACACTAATCTCATTTTCATGTTGCTCCTAATTACCACTCTGTACATTAATCATACAATGAGCTGTGATCTAAAAGGGACTGTGTGGTTAAAAAAGGAGAGAAAGGAAGGTAACAGGGTACACATGTCTAATTTAATCCCCACATGAACTCTCTAAATTCGAAGCCAGCCTGGTCTACAGAGTGAGTTCCAGGATAGCCAAGGCTACACAGAAAAAAACTGTCTGGAAAAAATTAATAAACTACTTATTAGCTCCTCTAAAACAAACACAAGACTCACAATATAGTATACCAATGTTCAAAGACCATAATTGCTGACCGCATATTTTTGTAGCTCTACCAACTCCATTTAAAAATTCATGCTCAGCTAAGCATTATTTACTGTCAATACTGATTATGCTTCCTTTTGTGATCTTTTTACTTTAGTCTTAGTTTGTTTACTTTAGTCTTCTTTTTTCTTTTTTAAGTTTCCCGATGTCAATTATACTTCAAATGAATAATATTTTGTAAGGACTAGTAGAATAATAATTCAGTCAATGAGCATGCTAAAGGCCTCAACCTACAGAAAGCTGCCATGAGCCCAATATCCAGGAAGAAATTGTGCTCCCTCAAGCACAGCTCAGGGCACACTGGGGAGACATGGACACTAGGATTCGTCCATTGTTCCTGATTTACTCAACACTCTTTGACTAAATACATCTGTGTAGATCTTGGGAAACACCCTGAAAATTGAACCCTCTTCCCCATTTCCCAGCTTTGAAATCTTCAAATAGTTTCTGTTTTAGCCAAAGGAGAAACCCCACTTGGATCTGCAGGGGAGGCCTGAGGTTAGGAGCTGGCAGGCCAAGGACAGAAATGTGACCCTCCACAACCTGAGTCAAAGGAGGAATGATTTTTATTTTCTTTTTCCTCATATTCTGGAAGCTTTTTTTATTTGCATCTCTGACAATAACTTTTAAAACTTGCTTTCAAGGCAAGGGGAAAACTATGTTTATTATAAACCAAGCTTCTATAAGCACCAAAGAACCCTTAAAATTACTTCTCGGTTTCCAGAATTAGAACACCACAGCTGTCTACCATGGACAACTCTTTGACCTTGAATCAATAAAGTTAGTTTTGCGCTCTTCCTAACAGACATTTCCAAAGCAGAGGCTTCATCCAAGCAAATGAAGGCGTTACTTGGCACTAGTTCTTTTCTAACACCTGCCAGTTTCCAGCAGAGACCCCAGCCTCCTTACTGAATCCGTAGGCTCGGTGCTCCCAGTCTCTCTCTCCTCCGCTTCATCATTTTCCTGACTACTCAAGATCTGGAATCTCAGCAGACATTTCTCTCACATAAGGGGCATTTCAGCCAGTAAAAATTAGAAAGGTTCCCAAAACTCATGGCTAACATTAAGATATCTTTCTCAAAAAAAGAAAAGGGGTAGGGGGACCAGCACAGCATTCAGAATCCCCTCACAAAAGCTAGGAGCCCAGGAGAGCAAAAAGTTCCAGATCCTAACTGAATCAGCTGTCCTCTGATCTGCCTGACATCATTCACACTCAGCCTGCAGCAAATCAGAGACCCAGAGAGCACCTTGTTCCCTCTAGTCACAAGCACCCTCCCCCACAAATCAGCTGTACCCTCCCACCCTCAGACTTGGCAGCAGCAACCGCTCTGGCAGAAATTATACATACCAACTTGAAAACTCACACTGTGTCAGAAATACTATTAACCCAGGAGCCGAGGGCCAGGATATAAACAGCTGTTCCAGCAGGCAGGGGATTGGATGAAAGCCTCTCTTACAGATCCCAAATTGGTAAATTAATGAGCTAAGAATAAGTATGTATTTCTGCAACATTATTCATTCTCAAACCCAGGCCTGGTAGAACATAACAGGACATTAATTTTATTTAAGATTCCAAACATAGTCATTACTCAAATTCTAAAACTGACCAACTTAAATAATCTATATTGCTTAACAGTTTGACATCAACTTTATTCCATTTCTATTAACCTCTTTACAACTCCAATAACCTGTGGTGAGAAAACCTAAGAAAATAAGTCCAGAATATTAAGGCATACTAATACCGGAACCTGGGAGGTGGAGGCAAAAGGATCAGATTCAAGGTCATCTTTGCCTACCCAGAAAATTGAGACCACCCTGAGATACATGAAACCTCTCAACATAATATAAATAATTGCAAGCCCAGAAATTAATGTAATTTGAACCAATAACTATTACAGAAAACATTTATATGTAAGACATACAAGACTTTAATGTAAGCTAATTAAGTATGATTTAGTTTCTCATCTGTAAAATGAAGATAATCAAGGTACCTAATATAGATGAATAATATACAAAACAGAAAAGTATACAGCACAGAAAGCACTAGGAAATGTTGGCTACTATTATCTGTCTTCCTGTTTTAAAAAAGAAGATACATCTAAGTAACATGCAATCATCTGAGAAAAACAGCCCGACATATAGAAAGCTAAGCAATCAAAGAAAGCCACACGGGAGCTGGAGAGTAGGAAGTACAGAACTGGGTAACTGTTACGGGCTCTTCACCCATGTACATGGCCATGTATGTCCAACTGTTTTCCAGGTGAACATCAAAAGATTAATGTGTAATGTCAAATCAAATGAGGAGAACAGGATCAGCATTTTTTAAAAGGGGGAAAATATAGTATGTCAGAGTATTACGCATAAGAAGGTCAAAGACAGTTTTATGAAACTAGTTACAATTATTATTATTGAAATAAAGTATGTATTTTCATCACACTGGTGATGAGATACAATATAAAATAAAATCTATTTGTTACTAAACATCTAAAACATTTATTGTTCTGTTTTAATCACCTAAGCAAATCTACCCTTGCCTGGTAGCTATAGATACTTACATTCCCACAACATATTAGCTCAATTCAGTTTCAAATCTTTCCTCTCCAAGACTTAAAGGTAACTGAATGCTTTCAGAAACCTCAGTAAGTACTGGATCCTACTTAGGAAGTTCTAGTACATCAGGATCAGTCACAAAAGCCACAACCTCAGACTATTCCACTCTAGAGTCAGCTTAAAATTGTGACAGGGCTTTAAATTTCTTCCCAATATTTTCCAGTCCTTTAATATCTAAACCAAGGTTAATAAAATACAGTAATGACATCCCCCCCAATTTTTTTTTTTTTTTTTTTTTTTTTTTTTTTG
>BDUI01000502.1:80151-95903 GCA_002335545.1 Apodemus speciosus | reverse complement strand
CTGTAGACCAGACTGGCCTCGAACTCAGAAATCCACCTGCCTCTGCCTCCCAAGTGCTGGAATTAAAGGCATGTGCCACCACCACCTGGCTCTAAAATCAACACCCCCTCCCCCACCCCCCCACCTCCCCCAGACAGGGTTTCTCTGTGTAGCCCTGGCTGTCCTGGAACTCACTCTGTAGACCAGGCTGGCCTGAAACTCAGAAATCTTCCTGCCTCTGCCTCCCAAGTGCTGGAATCAAAGGCGTGTGCCACCACTGCCCAGCCAAAATATAATAATAATCATCATCATCATCATCATCATCAAACCTTATTAAAGCACTTAGTAGGTTAATACCTAAGTACTTCCCATACAATACCTATAGTCATAGTATCCCTATACAAAATATATGCTATTAATATTCCCATTATTTCAAGCAACAATAACCATGTAAAACCAAAGCTTACATTGGTAAACTGAAAATCAGCCTCTCCTCATTTTATGCTTAATTACCCTTCATATGAATTTTATTAGCACAAAATAATATCACCCTCTTCAACCAAAATAATGAAGTACTTTGTCTCTAGAAATAATATTACAAATTCCTGAGTGAAACTTTTCAGTAAAAGTGTCTAAGAACAATGGCAAACTGATTTTTCTCTAGACTGCACTGTGATACTAACCAGAGGAAAATTGATACAGCATGGGGATTTCTTCAATAATATTGAAGATGGAAAACATTTGACTTTTAGAAAATATTGTCATATTTTATATCCTTTATCTTCACATAAAAAAGAATACTATTTTTACCTGCAGAGTTTAATACATCTCCTGTGCCTAACACTTTACTGAATTAATAATGGGGCTTAGAGCATAGTAGTATGACAAATGAAACCTCCAACCTTTCCTATTCATTCACAGAAAGCTTTGTGGACTGTGTTATTACTCAGAGCAATGGGGGAAGAGCCTGTGGAATATATCACTCACATTAGAGACCAGCTAAACATTACAAACCAAAACCAAGATCCTTAAAGACATAAAGCTGCATCAGTTACAGGCCTGGTCATCTAAACTAGCAAAATGGAATGCTAAAATTCCACCCAAACTTCTGTTCAAAACTCAGGGAGATGACTTATCTTTCTTCTCTCCTTAAAGGCTATGGAGGGAAAACTGTCAGAATGCCATTAATATACTATACAAGTAGAAACTTCAGTAAGAGAAAGAGCTCCATGTAAGATTAATGAAAATTTGAGTAGAAAAACTAACTGAACCTAGCCAGGTGTGTCAGCACACCTGTAAGCCAAAAACTCAGAAGGTGAAGGCAAAATGATCAGAAGTTTAAGCCATCCTCTATAACAGAGTTCAAAGCCAGACTCCAACTAACAGATATGAATAAAGAAAGAATCAGCCGGGCATTGGTGGTGCACGCCTTTAATCCCAGCACTTGGGAGGCAGAGGCAGGTGGATCTCTGAGTTCGAGGCCAGCCTGGTCTACAGAGTGAGTTCCAGGACAGCCGGGGCTACACAGAGAAACCCTGTCTCGAAAAACCAAAAAGAATCAAAATCAACGCCTATGTTTTTCTACTGCATAAAAAAATGGCCACAATCATGCCACTTAAAGCAGCACATATTAGCTTCATTTTTGTATCAGAAATTCCAACAGAGCCTAGCTAGCTTTTTTACATGTAGTACTTCAAAAACCTGTAACTAGCATGCTATCTTGACTAATTTTTTCCTCAAGTAATCTTGATTCGGGAAAAATTCAACTCTAAACTCAGATCACTGAATGAATTCATTTCCTTGTGGTTTAAAAAAGACAATCCTAGCTATTTGCTGGCCATCAACTATATATTACCCTTATATAGCCTAGAAGAAGCTACTCCTAAGTGCCTTTTTAGCTGGTATATTTATTAGAAACTGTTTCTCATTGTTATAACCAAATACCAAACAAGAACAAATTAAGGTAGGAAAGGCTCCTAGCTTGAGAGTACAGCTCAGCAAGGCAGAGTAGTAAGGAAGCAGAAGTGAGAAGCAGGCATCATGTGGCATCCACAGTCAGAGAAATAAGAATGCTAATGCTGTGCCTACTCCCTCCCCTTTTAACTCAGTGCATGGAATGGCATCATCTGCATTTACAGTGGGTGTTCCTAGATTTATCAACTCCAGAAGCTCTCTCACAGGGATGCCCAGAAGCTTGTTGTTTCCTAGGAAATTCTACATTGTCAGTTTTACAGTCTACATTAACTGTCATACCTAAAACTTTCCAAAATGTATACTTATTTTTTAAACCAGTACAAGCAGCCAATGATAACGTCTATAGCTATACAAAACTATATATATATATATACTAATATAGTTATAAGAGTGGCATCCAATATCCTAAAAGTGCTTAACCATATTTTATTTAAACAACAGTACAGTATCTTCAATATTGACCTCAGTTTGTTTAAAATACTCAGTAATGACATTGCTTCAAAATCTGTTATCAAATACCTTATGGACAAACATAATTTTATAAAAATACTGATGTCTAATATTTATATCAGACTCTCCAAATACTTCATTTTAAATAATTTTTTATTTCATGTATATGGGTATTTTGCCTGCATGTGTGTCTGTGCACTTCATGCATCCAGTGCTCATGGAGACCAAACAGAAGTATCAGATATCTTGGAACTGGAATTTCAAATGGTTATTCACCATGAAGGGCAGAGGTTTTCAAAGTGTGGGTCTCGACCTCTTTGAGATCACATCTTGGATATCCTGCTTATCAGATATTTATATTGCAAAATTATAGTTATAAAGTAACAATAAAAATAATTTTATGGTTGGGGGTCACTACAAAATAAAGAGGCGCAGCATTAGGAAGATTGAGAACCACTGATTGATGTTGGGAATAGGAGTCAAACCCAGGTCCTCTGAAAGAACAGCCAGTGCTTTGAACCACTGAGACATCCTCCAGACTCCACCCTGACTCTTTTTACATGATTTTTCCTATATCCTTTTAGTACATATATTATATCTGATGACTAAAATGTCACATTAGGTTTCGCTGTAATAATTATATTCAACATGTTTTATAAATCAGATACATCATTCACCATCTTCTGAAAAAACTATCCTGTAAATAATTTGTTCAAACCTGGAGTTGGCTTTATGTTTCTTTGTGTAGTCCTGTCTGTCCTGGAACTTTTTCTATAGGTCAGGATGACCTTGAACTCAGAGATCCACATGCCTCTGCCTCCTTAGTGCTGGGATTTAATGCATGTGCCAACATCACCTAGCTGTTTTGTCTTTACATGGTATTAAACAACTTAATTCACTTGTTAATTGTATCCTCTTAATGGCTTTTAATCAGAACTTTCACTTTTGAAAATTATCAGAAAAATAACCATAATTATTTCACATCTCTGTTAACTATAAAGAACCTCTTTCACAGTGATGCTTGTTTGAAAGCTATGCAATCAATCAGTAGCCAGAGTCTGTTTTCAGCAAAGAAAACTTGTCTCAGAGCTACAAGGCAAAGAAGTCAGCAAGCATTTAAAACTATTAACAGGTCAAAGAATAGACTCTTGGGCACAGGCTTTTGGTGGTATCACCAGGACAATTGGACCACTTCCAGATCATTCCAGTGGACTGAGTCAGAATTCCCAAAACTCCTTTTGGCAGAGAATACCGCTAACATCTGAACTACTAAAATGAAAATTAATATACAGAACTGCACACCAGGAAGGAATGACTATAGTTATTTGTTAGAAATAGTCTTCTAATGTTTAGTTTCTAATATGTAAAAGAAGTCCATTATCTTTTTTTAGGCTATTTATAACCCTTAAATTGGTAGACTCAACTCTGTGTAATGAAACACTGATAAATCACTTCTCTTTGGCCAGCCTCCAAGCAGGATTGAGAAAGGCTTAACTAAGTCTCCTCACTTTTCAAAGCAATATAGTTATCCCAATAGGTGGAATAACCAACCTCTCTCTCTCTCTCTCTCTCTCTCTCTCTCTCTGTCTCTCTCTGTCTCTCTCTCACACACACACACACACACACACACACACAATTTTTAAAAGTACTTATACAACCAAGGAACTGCCTCAGATGTAACATTTGAGAATCATATTCATTCATTCAGGTTTAACAAGACACTTTTAAGGAACTGCAGACAAAACTGTATGGCCAGTTCAAACAAAATCCTCCCAGCAAAACTAAACTAGTACTTGGCATATAGGGTCAAATCTTACAGAAAAAAGAAAGCATCTTCAATAAATGGTGCTTGTCCAACTGGGAGTCTGTTTGTAGAAAAATGAAAATAGATCCATATTTGTCACCTTACACAAAGCTCAAGTCCAAGTGGATCAAAGACCTCAACATAAAACCAGATGCACTGAATCTAATAGAAGCAAAAGTGGGAAACTGCCTCGAACTCATTCTCACAGGGGAAATTTCCTAAACAGACCTCCAAGGGCTCAGGCTGTAAGATTAACAATAGATAAATGGCACCATTTATTGAAGATGCTTTCTTTTTCTCATTGTATGTTTTTGGCTTCTTTGTTGAAGATCAAGTGTCTGTTAGTGTGTGGGCTTATTTCTGGGTCTTCAATTATATTCCATTGATTGACCTGTCTGTCTCTGTACCAATACCATACAGTTTTTATCACTACTGTTCTGCACTACAATATGAGGCATTTTGGGGTGTTGTTTTGTTTTGTTTTGGTTGTTTGTTTTTTTAATCTTACAGGTCTTTTGCCACCAGTGAAGGAAAGCATCTGGGCTGGTAATCTTGAGTTCTATAACAAAGCAAGCTGAGCAAGGCAGGGGAAGCAAGCCAGTAAGTAACATCCTTCCACAGCCTCTGCATCAGCTCCTGCTTCCTGACCTGCTTGAGTTCCAGTCCTAACTTCCTTTGGTGATGAATAGCAATGTGGAAGTGTAAACTAAAAACATAAATATGGTAAAAATGTATTGGAATAAGGAGATCATGTCCTAGACCAGCAAGCAAAGGAACTTGGCAGTTTTTACTGTGTGGCTCCGTGTGGCTTTAGAGGCAAGGATACAAAAAAGGGATTATGAAATCTCCCTCTCTGACTAAGAAAAGCTACTGAGGCCAGGAGTGTGGCAGTGGTGTCACTGCATGGAGACAGAGAGAAGCCACTGTATGAAGTTGTGCAAGTGAAGCCTGGATTGCCTTGGAAACCCCAGGGTGTAAGAGAAGTCACACTTGTGGGCTATCTGTCAAGGAGAGCTGCTAACAGTGTGGAACAAGCCTGTCTTACTTAGGGTTTTATTGCTGTGAAGAGATCCCATGACCACAGCTACTCTTATAACATCAAACATTTAATTAGGGCTGGCTTACAGCTTCAGAGGTTTATTGGTCCATTATTATCATGGTAGAAAGCATGGTAACATGCAAGTAGGCATGCTGTTGGAGTAGACGTGGTATTGGAAAAGGAGCCATGAGTTCTACATCTGGATCCACACGCTGGAGGAGGAGACAGTGAGCCAAGGGTCTGGCTTGAGCTTCTACAAACTCAGAGCCCTTCCCCAGTGACTCACTTCCACCAACAGGACACAACCTCCTAATAGTGCCACTTCTTGATGACCAGCCATTCAAATCTATTAGCTTATGGGGGACATTCCTATTTAAACCACCTCATCCCACTCCCTGACCATATTACAATGCAGAAATGCAAAGTCTATAACCGTTTGAACACTGTTAAAAAGACTAAAGCTCAAAGTCTCTTCTGAGACTCAAACAATCTTTTAATTGTAATCCTTCTGTAAAATCAACACAAAAAAGCAGATCCAGCCCCCAATTAAATGTTTTCCTTTTTAAGAGATTCGTGGTCTTGGTCTTCAGTGGAATAAAAACCCTAAGACAATTATGGTTTCTGATTTTGTGTTTTTATGGAAGTTCTGTGTGGTGGGGGCCTGTGTATGTGTGATTGTTTCTTGTGTTTTTTTCCTTTGGGACTTTTGGTTTGTTTGTTTTGTCCTGTTCTGGTTTGCTTTTATTTTATTATTATTTTATTTATTTAGATGCCTATTTGTTTTCTAGTAAGGAAAAGAAAAGTTATAGGTATGGTGTTTTAGTCAGGGTTTCTATTCCTACACAAATACCATGACCAAGAAGAAGCAAGTTGGGGAGGAGAGGGTTTATTCAGCTTACACGTTCCATATTGCTATTGATCACCAAAGGAAGTCAGGACTGGAACTCAAGCAGGTTAGGAAGCAGGAGCTGATACAGAGGCCATGGAGGGATGTTTCTTACTGGCTCGCTTCCCCTGGCATGCTCAGCCTGCTTTCTTATAGAACCCAAGACTACCACCCATTTCGGACAACACTCCAACGGAGCCATTGCCTTGACCAGCTCTGAGATGATTTTGGACACCTATGACACTAGAAATGAAACCTACTGCAAAAACTGAATTAAAAGAATCAGAGGGAGCAGGGCAGTGGTGGTGTACGCCTGTAATCCCAGCACTCTGGGAGGCAGAGGCAGAGGCAGGTGGATTTCTGAGTTCGAGGCCAGCCTGGTCTACAGAGTAAGTTCCAGGACAGCCAGGGCTATACAGAGAAACCCTGACTGGAAAACAAAACAAAACAAACAAACAAAAGATGATACAAATCCAAAAAAAAAAAAAAAAAAAAAGAATCAGAGTGGCTAGAGAGATGATCAGTGGTTAAGAGCACTGGCTGCTCTTCCAGAGGACCCAGTTTCAGTTTTCAGGAGGGATCTGATACCTTCTGGCCTCCATGGGCTCTTCATAAATATGAAACATGTACAAACATGCAGGGAAAACACAACATAAAATACAGTCTTTTAAAAATATAATGCATCTTAGAACAAACCAAAATTACTGAAGCAATGCTACTTACTTGTTAGAAAGGAAAAACAGGTGTCATGATCATTATTTCAAATATTAGGGAACTAAGACTGAATTTAAAATGAAGTGATTCGGCTAAGTTATTTTTTGGGGTTGTTTGTTTGTTTGTTTGAGACAGGGTTTCTCTGTATAGCCCTGGCTGTCCTGGAACTCACTCTGTAGACCAGGCTGGCCTCCAACTCAGAAATCCGCCTGCCTCTGCCTCCCAAGTGCTGGGATTAAAGGTATGCATCGCCACCGCCCGGATGATTTGTCTAAGTTATAAAGTCTATTCTGTGATACAGTCAAAACTGAATCTCAGTTGTGACTCATAACCAGAGTTCCTTTATACGGAAACTCTAATGAGCTTTGTAAAAACAGTTAAAAAAAATTCAGGGAACAATTTAATCACTGAAGTCTTAATATAAAGCAAAATGCTCAAGTAACAATGACAGAATTACCTGTTTCATACATTTAAAAAATACATATGAACTATTTTGGGGACAGGGAGACAAGTAAATGGGGGACAGTGGGGTAATCAGGGGAAGGCAAGAATTATCCTGTCACCCACAGGTGGCAAAAAGAAACCTTGAAACAGCCCCAGAAGGTGAACTAGGAAGAGAAGGCTTTCAGGTAGAAACAAAAGAAGGAGCAGAAGAAATCTGAGGAGCTAAGAGCCAAAGCCATGGGCAAAGACGACCCCCCCCCCAGGCCACACAAAAAATAATTAAGAAATCTTGCAAAAAAAAGTTGTTCTTAGTGATAGTGACCCTCTTCCATTCCTATTTAAACACCTGGATCCTCTCTCTGTCATTAACACCTTTTACCAGGTAGAGGTAGAATAAAGTGTTGTCAAGCAAAGTGTTGAACATTTTAAAACATTTGTTTAAAAAAATCAAAAAGCGCCAGGCGGTGGTGCTGCATGCCTTTAATCCCAGCACTTGGGAGGCAGAGGCAGGCGATTTCTGAGTTCGAGGCCAGCCTGGTGTACAGAGTGAGTACCAGGACAGCCAGGGCTACATAGAGAAACAAACAAAACATAGTAAAACAAAACCAAAAAAAAAATCAAAAAGTGAGGAGGGGTTGGGGGTCTTTGGGGGGGGGGAATCGGGAAAGGTTTTATCATTGGCAATGTAAATGAAGACGATATTCAATACAAAATAAATAAATAAAGCGGCTATTGTCTAGAGTTCTCATTCAGCAATTCCTACCTCAGTTGTGAATTCAAACCAAATCCAGTATAGAATCCTGTCAGACCCTACAGATTCACCTTGTTGTATTCTGACTTCTGTATCACCTTGACTTAAATCAATTTGTTTGAAAGGCAGTGGGGGCAGGGGGAGAAATGATATGATATACTTCATGTTTATAGACATTTAAGGGCTAGCAAATGGTTCAACAGGTGAAGGTATCTGCAATCAACCCTGACAACCTGAGTGCAAGTCTCAAAACCTATGTGATAGAGAAAATGGACTCCTGCTAATTGTCCTCTGATCTGCAGATATGTCATGGCATAAGCATATCCATCCACTAAATAAATAAATAAATACAGTAAATAAATCTCTTTAGTACACTTAGTAACAAACAGTAACACTATAGCTACTTTGTATACAATAGTGTAAGCTTTCATAAAAAAGTTTCAAAGTCATTGTGTTATCACAGTTCTGTTTAATAGTTCCCAAAATTGTTTGTGTGTGCATGTGTGTGTTCTCACAGGTGTGTATGTAAGGGCATGCATGTTTGTACAACTGTGAAGACATACCTCACAACACATGTGTGGACTAAGAGGACAACCTCCAGTGTTGAACAGAGCCTCTTCATTGTTCACCACTGTAATGCTCAACTAGCCAGTCCCTATTTTTCTATGGATTCTCTTGCCTTCATCTCCCACCTCCCCATATGAAAACTGGGTTACATGTACATGGTACTAAACTCAGCTTTAGGTAGGTTTAAGGGATTTGACTTAGGTCCTCTTGCTTGTATAACAAGCACACTGTCCACAGAGATAGCCTCATCCTAGTGTTTTCCAAATTATGACCCTTAATTAACCATAGTAGATGTTGGTATGAGTGTAAGTTTGGTCAAGTAAGAATTGATGGGCCTTAGCATAGAAATGTTAATTCAGTAAATTCACATTCTACATTTTCTTCCTCCGCACTGAGAGATGGAACCTTGTGCATGAACCTCACCCAAGCCAAACATACACTGGGCAAGCACTGCGCTGCTTCCCCCACACCACATTATGCTCTTAGACAGACATTCCAGAGAGTCTAATTGGTCAAATCGGTAAATTCCAAAGAAGAAGAAATTGGTAAATAGCCAAAGAAGACATTTCTTAAGATTTCTTAATTTCTTAAAATTAAAGTCCAAGGACAAAAATTACTTTCTAATCTCTACTAACCCTCAATCCAGAAAAAAACTAAATAGGATCAGGACCTGCTTCAGTCTACTCTCTAAATGTGGCTGGCCCTGCTCCAATGTGTCAGATTAGAATCGTTCCTTCAACATAGCCATGTTGTAGAATACAGAAACAAAGAATTTCAGATTTAATACCTCAACATTCTTAGCTTAATAAGTCTACTAAAAGTAAATCCCCTCACCCTTGCCCAAAAATAATTGTGATGGGTATGTAAGTGACAGTACTTCTACCAAACTGTTAGAAGAAGAACTGTTAAGAGTCAAGAGAAGGGGACTTGGGCCAATGAGGCTACTGAAGAAGTCTCTGACCCAATGAGAAACATGGCAGAAACAGGATTTAAAAACAAAACAAAAAAAAGAATAAGAATGTTATACCAGTGTATATGTCTGTATACCACATATGTGCCTGTTGCCCATGGAGGTCATAGGACTGCATCAGATCATTTGGAACAAACAGTAAACCACCATGTGGGTCCTGGGAATTGAACACAGGTCCTCTGCTTCAAACCACTGAACAATCTTATCTTTCTGGCACCCAGAAGACTTTTGAATGAGATTTCTGTAATAAGTTCTTAGGACAGTTCCAAATCAGGAGATCATCAGATAAAATCATAATGATAAAGACCATCTACTTACAAGCTGCCTCTCCTTGGAAGGCTCAATTCCTTCTGAAAAACAAAACACATAAATAAGTTAAACAATAAGGGCCCATTTGAATCCTGTGAGCCTATCGAAATGGCCTATGAAATTTATAGCATCATCTATCTTTCTTTCTTTTTTTTTTTTTTTTTTTTTTTTTTTTTTTTTNTTTTTTTTGTTGTTGTTGTTTTTTGGATTTGGTTTTTATGAGACAGGGTTTCTCTGTATAGCCCTCGCTGTCCTGGAACTCACTCTATAGACCAGGCTGACCTCGAGCTCAGAAATCCACTTGCCTCTGCCTCCCAGAGTGCTGGGATTACCACCGCCCGGCTTTAGCATCATCTTGATAACAGCACACTTGAATGTTTCTGCTTCATAGTATCTTCTTTTGCCTCTAAAATTTTATGAAAGCCAGGCATAGTGGCATAAGCCTTTAACCACAGTACCGAGGAGACAGGGACATGCAAGTCCCAAGCAGCCTAATCCATACACTTACTTCCAGGACAGCCAGAGATGCACAGGCTCTGACCATACATACTATGTATGTCCATACATACTATTTCACAAATATCCCTCCATTATACCAATATCCAGTCATGTTTTACATTCAGAAGAGATTTTACAGTTTTGCTAAAATATATGTAACAATAAAATGTCAAAATAATACACAGAAATAGGAACTTAAGGATTTCAAAGGTTCTCTATGGGGTTGGAGAGATGGCTCAGTTGTTAAGAGCACTGACTGCTCTTCAGTGGTTATGAGTTCAAATCCCAGCAACCACATGGTTGTTCACAACCATCTGTAATGGAGTCTGATGCTCTCTTCTGGTGTGTCTAAAGACAGCATATACTCACATAAAAATGAATGAATGAATGAATGAATGAATGAATGAATGAATGAATGAATCATTGCAGAGACTAGGGAAATTATTCACTAAAGTACTTGGCATGAGAACTTGTTACAACCCCAGAGCCAACATAAAAAGCCAGATGCTTAGTAACCTCAGTACTGCAAAGACAGAGAAATATGTATCTCTGGGGCTTGCTGATCAGCCAGATACATCTAATAGATAGCCCCTGTCCCTGGGATCTGGGACTGCCCTATCTAAAATACAAGGTAGACAATTCTGAGAATTAACACTCTCTAGCCTCCATGTTCATGCGCATCCTCATCTACTTATGAAACCATACACATCTAACCTAAAACATGTAAATGAACAACTATGTGTCCAAAATACATGAAAAGACACCTATATTAACTATTAGGAATAGTTATAGTTGTGGTTTTATATAAACCTTAGAGTAAGAACAGGAACCCTGTGACTGACTTTCAATGTTTCAAGTCCCAGTTCTTACCAGTCCCTTTAAGAAATCCTACCTAAAACTGAGTTTTCTGCAATGGAATGTCCCTAAGTATATCCAACCACACTCTAGAGCAGACCCACCCTCACAAGTAGTTAGCCAACACAAACTAGACTCTATGGGGTTTTGTGTGCTTTTTGTTTTGTTTTGTTTTGTTTTTTGGTTTTTTGAGACAGGGTTTCTCTGTGTGGCTCTGGCTGTCCTAGAACTCACTCTGTAGACCAGGCTGGCCTCGAACTCAGAAATCCACCTGCCTCTGCCTCCCAAGTGCTGGGATTACAGGATTTTTGTTTTGTTTTGTTTTTTTTTTTTGTTTTGTTTTTTTTGCTTTTGAGAGACCTTATAAGAACATAAAGTCGGCTAGGTAGGAAGATAAGGAAAATCTAGGAGGAAATAGAGAAGAGGAAAGAATATGATAAAAAATATACCACATGAATAAAATTTTAAGTAAAAAATGTTAAGAAAAGAAAAAAGATTTCCTCCCTATCTCTCTGGCTAGTCAATGAATTGAACCTACAGCCTTGTCCATGCTAGTAAGCACTATATGACCAAGCTATCCCCAGCTCACATTTTTTTTATTAGAAATATTCTTTATTTCAAATGTTGCCCCCTTTCCTGATCCCCACCCCAAAAAAACTGCTAACTCATCCTCCCTCCCCCTGCTCACCAATTCACCCACTCCCACTTCCCTGTCCTGGCATTCCCTTATATTGGGGCATCTAGCATCTCCTCCCTTTTATGTCCAACAAGGCCATCCTCTGCTGCATATGTATCTGGAGCCATGGGTAACTTTATGTGTACTCTTTGGTTGATGGTTTAGTCCCTGGGAGCTCTGGGGGTACTGGGTGGCTCATATTGTTGTTCCTCCTGTGGCGCTGCAAATCCTTGGGTCCTTTCTCTAGCTCCTCCATTGGGGACCATGTACTCAGTTCAATAGTTGGCTGAGAGTGTCCCTCTCTTTATACTGGCAGAGCCTCCCAGGTGACACCTATATCAGGCTCCTATCAGAAAAGCAATTGTTAGCATCCAATATAGTGTTTTGTAACTATATGGGATGATCCCTAGATGGGGCAGTCTCTGGATTGTCTTTCCTTCAGGCTCTGCTCCACAATTTGTCCCTGTATCTCCTCCTCTGGGTGTTTTATTCCCTCTTCTAAGAAGGACCAGAGTATCCATACATTGCTCTTCCTTCTTCTTAAGCTTCATTTGGTCTGGGAATTATATTTTGAGTATTCCAAGCTTAGTACATACCACATGTGTTCTTTTGTGATTGGGTTACCTCACTCGGGATGATATTTTCTAGTTCTATCCATTCGCCTAAGAATTTCATGAATTCRTTGTTTTTAATAACTGAGTAGTATTCCATTGCTTAAATGTACCACATTTTCTGTATCCATTCCTCTGTTGAGGGACATCTGGGATCTTTCCAGATTCTGGCTATTATAAATAAGGCTGCTATAAACATACTGGAGCATGTGTCCTTACTGCCCAAGAGTGGTATATCCGGGTCCTCCAGTAGTATTATGTCCAGTTTTTTAAGGAAATGCCAAACTGATTTCCAGAATGGTTGTACCAGCTTGCAATCCTGCCAGCAGTGGAGGAGTGTTCATCTTTCTCCACATGCTCACCGGTACCTGTTGTCTCCTGAGTTTTTGATCTTATCAGTTCTGACTGGTGTGAGGTGAAATCTCAGGGTTGTTTTGATTTGCATTTCCCTGATGAATAAGGATGTTGAACATTTTTGGGGTGCAATTGAATATTCCTCAGTTGAAAATTCTTTGTTTAGCTCTGTACCCCATTTTTAATGGGTTATTTGGTTCTCTGGGATCTAACTTCTTGAATTCTTTGTATATATTGGATACTAGCCCTCTGTCAGATGTAGGGTTGGTAAAGATCTTGCCCCAATATGTTGGTTGCCATTTGGGTCTGCTGACAAAGTCCTTTGTCTAACAGAAACTTTGTAATTTTATGAGGTCCCATTTGTCAATTCTTGAATTTAGAGCATAAGCTACTGTGTTCTGTTTAGGAAGTTTTCTCCTATGCCAATGTGCTCAAGGCTCTTCACCACTTTCTTTTCTATTAGTTTCAGTGTCTCTGGTTTTATGTGGAGGTCCTTGATCCACTTGGACTTGAGCTTAGTTAGTACAAGGAGATAAGAATAGATCAATTTGCATTCTTCTGCATGCTAGCCGCCAGTTGAGCCAGCACCATTTGTTGAAAAGGCTATCTTTTTTCCACTGGATGGACTTAGCTCCTTTGTCAAAGATCAAGTGACAGTAGGTATGTGGGTTCATTTCTGGGTTTTCAATTCTATTCCATTGATCTACGTGCCTGTCACTGTACCAATATCATTCAGTTTTTAACATTATTGCTCTGTAGTAGTGCTTGAGGTCTGGGATACTGATTCCCCTAGAAGTTATTTTACTGTTGAGAATAGTTTTAGCTATCCAGGGTTTTTTGTTATTCCAGATGAATTTGAGAACTGCTCTATCTAACTCTATGAAGAACTGAGTTGGGATTTTGATGGGGATTGCATTGAATCTGTAGACTGCTTTTGGCAAGATGGACGTTTTTACTATATTAATCCTGCCAATCCACAAGCATGAGAGATTTTTCCATTTTCTGAGGTCTTCTTCAATTTCCTTCTTCAGAGACCTGAAGTTCTTGTCATAGAGATCTTTCACTTGGTTAGAGTCACACCAAGATACTTTATATTGTTTGTGGCTATTGTGAAGGGTGTCATTTCCTTAATTTCTTTCTCAGCCTGCCTATCCTTTGAGTATAGGAAGGTTACTGATTTGCTTGAGTTGATTTTATAACCAGCCACTTTGCTGAAGTTATCAGTTGTAGGAGTTCTCTGGTGGAGTTTTTTGGGTCACTTAAGTATACTATCATATCATTTGTGAATAGTGATAGTTTGACTTCTYCCTTTCCAATTTGTATCCCTTTGATCTCCTTATGTTGTCTAATTGCTCTAGCTAGAACTTCAAGTACTATATTTAAAAGATATGGAGAGAAGGGGCAGCCTTGTCTAATCCCTGATTTCAGTGGGATTGCTTCCAGTTTCTCTCCATTTAGTTTGATGTTGGCTACGGGTTCTTGGTATATTTTTCCTTTGATGAGTCTGAAGTGTCCTTCCATGTCTTTTTTACTATCTTCCGCCACCCCCTACCCCCAGACAGGGTTTCTCTGTATAGCCCTGGCTGTCCTGGAACTCACTCTGTAGACCAGGCTGGCCTTGGAACTCAGAAATCCGCCTGCCTCTGCCTCCCAAATGCTGGGATTACAGGCGTGCGCCGCCGCCGCCGCCGCCGCCGCCGCCACCACCACCACCACCACCTGCCTCTTCCATGTCTTTTTTAATGACTTTTGTTTGTAAGTCTATCTTATCCGATATTTGAATGGCTACTCCAGCTTGTTTCCTTTGACCATTTGCTTAGAAAACTGTTTTCCAGCCTTTTACTCTGAGGTAGTGTTCGTCTTTGGCACTGAAGTGCGTTTCCTGTATGCAGTAAAATGCTGGGTCCTGTTTACGTATACAATCCGTTAGTCTATGTCTTTTTACTGGGGAATTGAGTCCATTGATGTTCTGAGATATTAAGGAATAGTGATTGTTGCTTTCTGTCATTTTTGATGTTATTTTTTATATTTGTGTGGTTATCTTCTTTTGGGTTTGTTGAAAGAAGAGTGTCTTCTTGCTTTTTCTAGGGTGTAGTTTCCCTCCTTGTTTCCATCTATTATCCTAGGTAGGGCTGGATTTGGATTTGTGGAAAGACATTGTGTAAATTTGGTTTTATCATGGAATATCTTGGTTTCTCCATCGATGGTGATTGAGAGTTTTGCTGGGTAGTCTGGGCTGGCATTTGTTTTCTATTAGGGTCTGTATGACATCTGCCCAGAATCTTCTAGCTTTCATAGTCTCTGGTAAGAAGTCTGGTGTAATTCTGATAGGTCTGCCTTTATATATTACTTGACCCTTTCCCTTACTGCTTTTAATATTTTGTTTAGTGCATTTGGTGTTTTGATTATTTTGTGCCAGGAGGAATTTCTGTTCTGGATCAGTCTATTTGGTGTTCAGTAGGCTTCTTGTATGTTCACAGGCATCTCTTTCTTTAGGTTAGGGAAGTTTTGTTGAAGATATTTACTGGGCCTTTAAGATGTAAATCCTCAAGCCAGGCGGTGGTGGTGCATGCCTTTAATCCCAGCACTTGGGAAGCAGAGGCAGGAGGATTTCTGAGTTCCAGGACAGCCATTCCATTCCATACATATATACACTCATTGCAGCATGAATCTAAAACAGAAGACTTACAAATGGCCAACAAGTGCAATTGTGTAATGTTGTTATAAGAAGCAAATAAGAACCACACTCTAGTTAATACTCAATTACTAGAGAGAGGGAGGAGGAGGAAGAACAATTAGAAGATGGAGTAGTAGTAGTAGTAGTAGTAGTAGTAGTAGTAGTAGTAGTAGTAATAGTAGTAGTAGTAGTAG
>BDUI01000502.1:30305-51102 GCA_002335545.1 Apodemus speciosus | reverse complement strand
ACATTTAAAAAGACCAAGTTTTCTGTTGTTATATCTTCAAAATTACTAGTATACACTGTCCTAAAGGACAGACAGAATACTATGAGATTAGTGGGGCATAACAAGAAGGCAGGCTGGGTAAAGGACTCATTGGTTAAGATCAATTACTGTTTTCCAGGGAACCCGAACTCAGGTCTTGGCACCCACTTCAGCAGCTCACTACCACCTGTAACTTCAGATTCATGGCATCTGATACCCTCTCTGACCTCCACTGGTACCCCAACCCCATAAACAAAAATAAATAAAAAGCCGGGCGGTGGTGGCGCACGCCTGTAATCCCAGCACTCTGGGAGGCAGAGGCAGACGGATTTCTGAGTTCGAGGCCATCCTGGTCTACAGAGTGAGTTCCAGGACAGCCAAGGCTATAGAGAGAAACCCTGTCTCGAAAAACCAAATCCAAAAAATAAATAAATAAATAAATAAATAAATAAATAAATAAATAAATAAATAAATACATTTTTAAGAGCCCATTCTTTCCTCCACTACATATTTAGGTGTCTAGTATTTGCCACAGCAGTACACAGAAGCAATACGACTTTCTAAGATTTTTAATTATTTATATATAAAGTTTTCTCAGGAAAGATATTCATTTAAATAAATTACAACCACACTAGCCAGGTGTGGTGGTGCATGCCTTTCATCCGGGCTCTAGGATGGCAGAGATCAGCCTAGTCTACTGAGTCAGTTTCAGGACCACCAGGGCTACACACAGAAACCCTGTCTCCAAAAACAAAAACAAACAAAAATTACAAACATACTCAATTATTCTCTTGGTAATCACTAATCAGTTATACAAGTTATAAAGTACAAGCTGGTCCTGGAAAGGCTTGATGCAACATTGTAGGGGATTACCAAGACAGAGARATAGAAGGGGGTTGATTGGAGAACAGGCAGAAGGAAGAGGGTTTATAGGACTTATGGGGATGGGGGAACCGGGAAAGGGAAAATCATTTGGAATGTAAACAAAGAATAGAGAAAATTAAAAAAAGAAGAAAAAAAAGTACAAGTTATAAAGAGACCAGTATTTAATTAAAATTTCAATCTTGTTCATTTTAAGAAATTACTAAAATTTTAAAAATGATTATAGAACAAACATCAGTGATAAATGAGGATCACCAAGATTCCTATGGCAACCACAAATCTGTACACTTACCAAGCCAGCCGTAAGGGAAGGTGCAGACTGTCCAAGGGATTGGTTTCTCATTCGAACCAGGTTTGATGCTTCTCCTGTAGACTGCCAAGTTACCTGTCCCACACTGCTGTGTACACTGCTGGACAAAGGGAGCAGCTGCTTACCTTCAAACAAAAGGCAGAAAATATTCATGTAATTATATGTTGACAAATGAATAAAAAGATACAAAGGCAATGCTATCAGGAAGATAAAATATTGACACAAAACAAGAGTGATTCATACTTAGCCAGGTAATAATTTGACGGGGGCAAATTAAATGTTTTGATGATGATAAGTGCAAGTGGGATCCTAAAATGACTTGAGTATATTTAGTCTCAATAATATTCACAACCATGCTAATCTCTCACCAACACTTAAACTAACAGTCTTAAGAGTTTTCTAAGGACTATTACCCTACCTAAGTGCAATAAATAAAAGAAATATTATTCAAAATAAGTCTGAGCCTTGTGGTTTTATAAACAAATACTGAAGCTTACTGTTCTCACCAGATTCAATGTGCTCAGTCCAGGTTTGCCAACTACATTAATGCATGGAAATATAAGTGAAAGTCAAGCTAGATAAGGTAGTGCAAACAAGAGTTCAAGACCAACTTGGGTCACATAGTAAGTACCAAGCCAGTCAGGATAATACAGTAAGATCCTATCTCAGGGGTGTGGAGGTGCACCTAGAATTGCAATGGTTTTTGCAAGGGATGTACCAGTCCCATTTCCCTCCCTTTCTTCACATCCTTCATACTACTACTAACCACAATCAATGTAACTATGACATTTATTTCCTTTAAGAGACATCTGATGGCTTTCCCAATGTTTATAAAGAATTATAAATAAATAATAAAATATATAAAAATAGCAACAATTATATTATATAATAAAATATAAATATAATAATAAATAAAATATATCAAAAATATATAAATTCTTCACCACAGGCAGTGGTGGAGCATGCCTTTAATCCCAGCACTTGGGAGGCAGAGGCAGGTGGATTTCTGAGTTACCAGCCTGGTCTACAGAGTGAGTTCCATAACAGCCAGGGCTACACAGAGAAACCCTGTCTTGGAAAAACAAAACAAAACAAACAAAAAAAACAAACAAAAACAAAGAAAACAACAACAAAAAACCTGTATGTGTGCACAAATGCATGTGTATATGAATATGTATGGGACCAGAGGACAACATTGGATGTCCTTTCYCAGGTAATATCCACTGTTTTTGTGTGTGGCAGAGACAAGGTCTCTCAGGGACCTGGAACTCACCAAGTAGGTTGGGCTGTGCTCTTAAAGTTCGGAACCTCTACAGCACTGGGATTCTAAGTGATACTAACACACATGGCCTAACCAACTACATTATCTCTAGAGCGCCTACAGTTTTCTCCTTTTCAAAAAAATATTTTAAATTTTTTTTATATTTTATATGTATGTTTTGCCTGAATGTATGTGTATATGCATGACTGGTGCCTACAAAAGTCAGAAGAGTCAGATTCCCCTCAAAATGGAGACACCAGTGGTTATGAGGCAACTTGTTGAGAATCAAATAGAGGTCATATGCAAGAACAAGTGCTTTTAACTGCTACTATCTATCCAAAAAAAGTTTTATTTTGTTGTTTTTCTTTTTATATTTCTTTGTTTCTTTCTTTGTATAATTTTGGTTTTTCCAGAGTTTCTCTGTATGGCTCTGGCTGTCTTGAAACTTGCTCTGTAGACCAGACTAGCATCAAACTCAAAAATCTGCCTGATTCTGCCTTCTAAGGGCTGAGGTGTGTGCCCCAACTACACCACTTTTAATCCTTAATTCAAAACTCTATTTACAGGACTACTAAAATGGCTCACAGGATAAAGGCACTTGTAGCCAAGCCTGATAACTTCAACGACCCTCCAGATCAGCGTGATAGAGAGAACCAACTCCCCAAAATTGTCCTCTGATGTCCATATGCACATACACCATGGTATATACCCATACATTTACACAAATCAGCACCCTTTTTTAAAGTTCAATTTATCATGGACAATCAGAAGATAATCCTGTTCTTAAAAGATGAGCAGAGTTCTATGAAAAATAAGAGCAGAAATCACAAAATAAAAATAACAGCACAACAGGGAAAAGATAAAGCCAAAAAGAACATGACCAAAAAGGAACTGAAAGAAAAGAAATGACAGCTGTTTACCATTGGGGGAAGCACACAGCAGGGCTTTTTTTTCTCTACTGCTCTTCTCTACTGGCCATACTCTTTTTTTTTCATAGTCTATTGATTGATTAAAATTACTGTATCTTAACTGTTTTCAACCTGGACTAAGACTTTTTATAACTTTTCTTTATAGGAAGCAGGAAGATAATTATGGGATTTTACACAGTAGCAGAGCACTTGGCTAGCATATACAAGACCCTAGTTTTTCCATCATGGGTAGAGGGTGAGGGGTGGGGGTGGGGGTTGGGGAGGTAAGGGTGATAAGAAAAGAATGTGAAATCTTCAAAGTTGCACCGGGCGTGGTGGTGCACGCCTGTAATCCCAGCACTCGGGAGGCAGAGGCAGGCGGATCTGTGAGTTCGAGGCCAGCCTGGTCTACAGAGTGAGTTCCAGGACAGCCAGGNCCTCCTCTTTCCCTCTCTCATCATCGCGTCTATAACATGAGAACACAGCAAAAAATGTCCTCACAAGACTCCATATCTGCCAACACTTTGAGCTCGGACATCCTGGCAACGAGAACTGTTTAAAAATACATAAACTAACTGTTTTAAGGTATTTCGTGATAACAACCCAAATACATTAAGACAGAAGGTTTGGGAATATGCTGTGATACCTCAGCAGTGAGGAATAGTTATTTCTCTTGTAGAAGACTCAGGTTCAGTTCAATACTCAAATAGCAGCCCCCACAGTCACCCCAATAAGCATGAGCTCAAAGGAATATTTGGAAGAGTCAGTTCTCTTCTTCCAGCATGGTAGCCCCAGGAATCAAAGCCAGGCCATTAGACTTGGCAACAAATGCCTTTATCCTCTGAGCCAGCTCAAGCACAGCATCTGGTTTTAAAATAAACCACTCCATTTGTCTTGTTTGCTGAGCATTCAGTTTATTTCTGTTTTCTTTCAGAACTTTTGGTTTGTTAATTTGCTAGTCTTTGTCTTCGGTTACTGCTCCAGTATCTAATTTTGTATTTTCCTGTGACTTCTGCTTACTACAATGTTTCTTAGTTTAAATCTTGAGTGCCTTATCATAAAGATGCTGATGAACATTTTCCTCTTCATCCCAAGGTGAAAGTAACAAGGAGAACACCTCCATAAGGTATAATTGCCTCACCCCCAAAATCAACAAAACATACCCCACTGTTCAAGGAATGGAAGGAACTTTTTTGTCTCAGCCAGAAAGATGCACATAAAGGGTGTCTTGAGCCTCCTCAATTACAGAAGTGTGCAGGACAAGCCCAAAATTCAATGGGAGAAAGCAACCCTAAGGTCAGGAAATTAGAGAGCTATTCAAAAGGCAGTACATAAACACCATCCAGCACATGGTCTTGAAAAACAATTTTTCTAAGTATAAAACAGAGGAAGAAGATATTATTGAAAAAATTTGGCAGTTGGTATTCCAGCTAATTTTATATATAACTACTAATTCAAGCTGCAAATATTTGCAAAATTAGAAATAAATCTGCCTAAAGATACTCTGGCTATAGATTTCCCTCAATGGGAAATATTCCTGAATTGGGTTTTGTGGGGGTTTTTATTTCTGCTATTATTTTGATATCATGCATAGGCAATCTACTTTAATTCAAAAGTATCTTTAAAAAATCATTAATATAAGAGGTTTGTTTGGTTTGGTTTGGTTTGGTTTGGTTTAGTTTTTATTTTTATATTCTATGCATTGGTGTTATTCTGCATGTATGTATATGTAAGATGTTGGGCCTTATTCGGCTAAATACTGAGGGGCCTACTGTGGGAGCTTGAGCTTTTTTTTTTTTTTGCTGGTGTTTAGAGACCTGTATCAGTCAATTCCATACTGGAATGACTCAGCAAGACCTGCTTAAGCCTGCATTTGCCTAGCTACCGCCGATGTTTAATAACGTTATTGGCCTTGTCAGTCACTCCATACCCTCTGTCACCCTTTCCCCAAACCCTAAGTCTCACCCCACCAGAAATCCCCACCTCCTTCCTCAACCCTATGTAAACAAGAGACTGATACAATAAAATGAGTTCCTGCTCTGACAGATTGCCAGCTCCAGGTGATTATTCTCTGGACAGCAGGAGATCCAAGCCACTCACCATCCCACTCAGCCCCTGAGAGACTCAGCTGGCCTGAGTTCTCTCCTCTCAGCCTAGACCTGCTGGCTCTGCCAGCATTAAGAGTTCCAGTCCCTGGAAGTGAGGTACAAACAGCTATAAAGCTAGAAGAGAAGCCAGTGTCCTTAACTATTGAGTCATCTCTCCAGCCCCAAGTGTTTGTACAATTCAATCTAGGTTAAGAGATGTTTAAAAAAAAAAAAAAAAAAGTACCTAAAAAAAACCTTGCCAGGTATGGTGGTGCACAGCTTTATTCCAAGCACTCAGAGAGCAGAGGCAAGCAGGTCTCTGAGTTCAAGGCCTTCCTGGCCTTCAGACAAAACAAAAAGAGGAGGAGGAGGGAGAGGAAGAAGAGAAAGAAGGTGAAGAAAGTTATACCATAACTAAAGATAAATTCTAACTTTTCTTAGCCTCCTAGCCTCCTATTTCAGTCTTTCTCAAATCTTCTTCCTTCTCTGTCTCCACACAGAACAAAACTGAGTATCAAAGGCTGTCAAAGCCTGAGGGAGAGAAAAGATATTAAAAATTTCCACATGTAAAATCATCTTTTCTAAGTAGCACTGTAACTGGGACAGACTCAAGACAGCATAACAAGCTATATACAGTTTTTATCTCACTTTTACTGGCCCTTTCTCACATCTCAGAAAGAGATAAAACTTTCTTTGTTTTTACTGAATACACTGATTTAACATAATTGTGTCACATACTTCATGATCATTGTTTTTATGTATTTAAAGTTTTGGGTTTTTTTAATGCATGGTTATGCATCTAACCTGGGGGCTGGAGAGATGACACATTGGTTAAGAGCACTGGCTGCCCTTCCAGAGGTCCTGAGTTCAATTCCCAGCAACCACATGGTGGCTCACAACCATCTGTAATGGGATCTGATGCCCTCTTCTGGTGTGTCTNCCTGAGTTCAATTCCCAGCAACCACATGGTGGCTCACAACCATCTGTAATGGGATCTGATGCCCTCTTCTGGTGTGTCTGAAGACAGCTACAGTGAACTTTGTATACATTGGATATTAGCCCTCTATCAGATGCAGGATTGGTAAAGATGATTTCCCAATTTGTTGGTGGCCGTTTTGTCCTATTGACCAGGTCCTTTGCCTTACAGAGAAGCTTTGCAGTTTTATGAGGTCCCATTTGTCGATTCTTGTTCTTAGAGCATAAGCCATTGGTGTTCTATTCAGGAAATTTTGCCCTGTGCCCATGTGCACAGGTTCTTCCCCACTTTCTCCTCTATAAGCTTCACTGTGTCGGTTTTATGTGTAGGTCCTTGATCCACTTGGACTTCAGCTTTGTACAAGGAGATAAGAATGGGTCGGTTTGCATTTTTCCAAATGCTGACCTCCAGTTAATCTAGCACCGTTTGTTAAAAATGCTGTCTTTTTCCCACTGGATGTTTTTAGCTCCTTTGTCAAATATCAAGTGACCATACATGTGTGGGTTCTTTGCTGGGTCTTCAATTCTATTCCATTGATCTCCCTGCCTGTCTCTGTACCAATACCATGCTGATCATACAGGGGATATAGGTTCAAATCTAACACCCACTTGGCAACTCACAACTGCTCCAGAAGGATCCAATTCCCTTCTGTAGCCACTGTATGAACATGGTACATATACATACATACATGCAGGTAAAAACATCCCTACACATAAAATAAAAACAAATAAAACCTAAATATATATATATWTTTTTTTTAATTAACAGGCCACAAAAGAACAGAAAAAGTCAGAGGGAAAAAAAATGTTGGGCAGTGGTGGCGCATGCCTTTAATCCCAGCACTTGGGAGGCAGAGGCAGGTGGATTTCTGAGTTGGAGGCCAGCCTGGTCTACAGAGTGAGTTACAGGACAGCCAAGGCTACACAGAGAAACCCCGTCTTGAAAAGCAAAACAAATGTCCTAAGGCAAGGCATAATGTGATAGACCTTTTAATTTAATCCCAGTACTCAGGAAGCAGAAGCGGACAGGTCTCTGAGAGTTTCATGTTAGGCTAGTCTACAGCATGTTCCAAACCTGTCAGGGTTGCAATATGAGAGATCCTAGCTCCCTCTCCCCCCACCCAACCCCAAAAAACTTTTAAATACACTTGATAAAATAAAACTTCTACATGCAATTACAAATATTTTTTAAAACAAGTAACAATGTTAAATCCTCGGCAAAGAAATTAAAAATAAAAATATCTTTTAAAAGCCAAGGGGGGGTGCTGGGGAGATGGCTCAGTGGTTAAGAGCACTGACTGCTCTTCCAAAGGTCTGAGTTCAAATCCCAGAAACCACATGGTGGCTCGTAACCATCTGTAATGGGATCTGACGCCCTCTTCTGGAGTATCTGAAGACGGCTACAGTGTACTTACATATAATAAAAAAATAATCTTTAAAAAAAGAAACTGAGCTTTAAAAAAAAAAAAAAAAGCCAAAGGGAACCAGGTGTAGCAATGGCACATGCCTTTAATCCCAGCAGGCAGGAGGCAGAGGCAGACAGTGAGTTTGAGGCCAGCCTGGCATACACAGTGCAGAGGTTCTCAACGTTCCTAATGTAGCAAGCTCTAGATGTTGTGGTCACCCTCAACCATAAAATTATTTTAGTTGCTACTTTATAACTGTAATGTTGCTGTTACAAATTGTAGTGTAAATATCTGTGTCTTCCGTTGGTCTTAGGCAACAGCTGTGAATGGGTCAATCAACCAGATTGAGAACCTCTGACTTAACCTAGTGACTTCCTAAACAGCCAAAGCAACATAATGAGATCATGGGGGATAAGAGATGGAGACTTTTAGAACTGAAGAAATGAAAAGAAACTGAATTAGAACACAGAATAGAAACCAAACAAAAAGCCAGGCTCCAAGATTGCAACCCCGACATTAGGTAGGAAAGGACAGGAACAGAGACAGGTGGATCCATGAGGTTCTCTGGCCATCTACTCAGTCAAATCAAGCTTAGGGTTCAGTGAGTGAAAGTGTCTCCAAAAAAAAAAAAAAAAAAAGAGGCAGCTAACATCTCTGACTTCAAAATATACCTACACTAACCAGTACATACACCACACAAACACAATACAACATCTATATTCCCAAATGAAGAATATATTTATGATATAAAACATAAATCAGAACTATAAATTTTATAAATAGGATAAGAAAGCTCAAGAAAAGTTTACAGAGAAAAATGCAATCTAAGAAATTAAGTAATATGAAAGAACTAATAAAACAAAGCCTTATGACATTTTTTCCTATATAATGGGGAACTTTTTTTTAACATTTAAAGTTATGTGATTGAATTCACTGTTTTTCTCACAACAAAATATTTTTATAAACTATTTAGGAATTTCATACAATGTACCCTGATCGCACTTGCTTTACAATCCTCCAAGGGCCACCCCCCCTACTCTTGAGCCCTTCCTGGCAAAAAAAAAAAAAAAAAAAAAAACACCAAGTCCAATTTGTGTTGCCCATATACTCATTAGAGCATCATCGAACTTCCAGTGGCCAGCCCCTTAAAGATAAATGAGTCCTTTCTCACACCCACACCCATGAGAAGCCACCAACTGTGGAGAGCTACACCTCAGCATCTTTATCACAATTTTTATGGACTTTCTTCAAAAGCTTCCTGTCTGGACTGTTTCTTTAAGGGGACAAGTAGAATTGTCACAGAAGCCTTTAATGTCTCTCTTGCAGTTATTAAACCTGCAACTGTCGATACTACTTCAAAAGAAGCTTCCTTGCCTATACAGCCTGTGGCAACACAGATCATGGACTTCACATATGATTTCTGGTAGCAGCATGGACCACAGACATCGACATGGCCTCGGACAGAATCTCAGACAATCTACATGACCTCAGGTGGGTAGCACTCAAAACAGACATCAACATGGTCTCTGCAAGAGGCCTGATCATAGACATTAACATGGTCTCAGGCAGCAGTACTGACCACAAGCATCAACATGATCCCAGGCAGCAGCATGGACCAAGGACATCAGTATGGAGATCTTTTGAGGAGGCTTAATCCAGAAAATGAACCATTCATTCTTCATCTCAGACAACTTGTGTGGATGGGCAGAAAGTTCAGGGGCAGAATCTGTTCGAGCTCCAAGCTGCTGTACACCACTCTGCCCTACTTGGCAACAACATGCTCCTTGGTCCACTGGCTACACTCCCATACTTGTCACCCTTCCAATACCTGTTACCTCTCTCTGCCACAGTACTTGTGCCACTCCCCAACCAACACTCCACCATCTTCCCATCTCTATTTATTGAAGTGGCACTGCAAACTGCTGGATATCACACATTATATTTTTTGCCCAAGCTGCTTTACATGCAAATGCTTATCGCAATGAGTCATTGGTCTGGTTCAAGATTTCTAAAGCAACATTAAGTTCTGGACCATCGCTGAGACTTATCTTGGATATTCTGTTGTTGCCCAAAGTCGGGGTGAATAGGGCAATGCATTCGAGGGAAGGAGGGCAGATCTGTGAAAGCCCTAGGCTACTGTACACCCCCTGCCCTTGGCATCAGCCACCCCAATGGCTCCCTGGACAAGACCACTGTGCTTGCATCCTGTGAGCTGTGCTGTGGGCCCTCACTCATCGAACACCAGCAGGACTAGCAGGCAAGCAAGCAACCAGGCCACAACAGCAATGGCCAGTTGTGGTGCAGGTCTTAGCGGATGAGGACCACCAACTCTACTCCACCAGTGACATGCTCTTTTGTCCCCAGTAGCCATCCATGTTCCTATAACCCATACCAGTCACCCACACAGCTGCTGCTATGTCTCTAGTTCTGCTTCTCGCTGCCATTTTTTTCTCCATGAAGCCACTTCTTCCTTTTTATTTATTCTTTGTGAGTTTCATATCACACATCCCATCCACTCATATCAGCCTTTCACTCTTACAACCTCCCCCACAAGATAAAAAATACACACAAACAACAAAAACATAGAAAATCATCTCACTGCCAGGCGGTGGTGGTGCACACCTTTAATCCAGGACAGCCAGGGCTACACAGAGAAACCCTGTGGGGGACTGGGGGGGGGGGGCAGAATCATCTCATCATGGAAGCTGTAGTAAGTCACGTGTCCTACAGTATATTCCTCTGTCCACACATGGGGGATGGGAAGGCACTTTTAAAAGCATCTTCCCATAAGACCTTTTTTCACTTGTTCTGGAGATACTGCACACTCTGCAGGCTCATCCTCTACTGCTGCATCTTCCCATCAAAGCCTCTGTGAGTCTCTCAGGCTCCTTGGAGCAGCTCAGGGTGACCRTCATTTTCTTCTTTAATTTACTCTTTTAAGATTTGTTATTATTTTATGTGCTTGATGGTTTTGCCTGCAAATATGTTATGTGTACTACATGCATACCTAGTGTCCTCAGATGTCAAAGGAAAGCATTATATCTCCAGGAATAAAAGTTAGAGGTGGTTTAATCCACCATGTGGGCACTGGGAATGGAACCCAGGTCCAGGGAAAGAGGAGCTAGTGTTCTTAACCATGGTGCCATCTCACCAAACCTTCTTAACCACTGAGCCATCTCTTCAGCCCTAAGACAGTAATTTTTATTTCAAATTCAAACATATTACACTACAAAGAATTCAAATCTAACTTCAAATCATGCTTTTTTTCATACTATATCTAAATGATACAACGAATTGCAAGCAAGCAATTAGAAAGAAAGAAAGAAAGAAAGAAAGAAAGAAAGATAAAGAAAGAGCAAAAAATTTTTTAAATCACTGGGATTCAGCAGGTTAAGGACCTCTACTGCTCTTGCAGAAGACTCAAGCCGCACTTCTAGACCCATATCGTATGGTCCACAACTGTCCATACTTCAGCCCAAGGGGCTCCAATGCCTCTTCATAGGTGCCTGGACTCACACACACATGACCCTACACAGACATGCAGACATTATAAAAATAAAATAAAAATAAAAAACAGTAATTAATTAAAACTAAATTTAAATTTTAGTTTAAAATCTAATTAAACTCAGATTTTAAACACCATCTGAGTTTAAAATGGTATTTAAACTCAGGAAGTAAATAAATAAAAGGTAATAACCTAATAAGTGTTGACAAGGACATATAGAATCATTATTGACAACATACAAATTGGAAATCAGGCATAGTATTTCACACCTTTGATCACATTACTCAGGGGCCAGAAGAAAAGTGGCTCTCTGTGAGCTCAAGGCCAACCTGGCCTACATATTCCAGTCTAGGCCAGCCAGGACTATCTCAAATAAATAAATACACATAAATATAAACACACACATTATTTGGTATAATCACACCAAAAACAATTTGAAAATAGCATCCAAGAGGAGAAACTCTTGAACATGTGCCAAAAAAGATAGATGAGTTTAAGATTCTTTACTGTAGCACTATAATAAAGAGGATGGAAATAACCTAAGGAATAAATTGACATTTATTCACAATATGCCCAGACAAGGTGGAACATCCCTTTAATCCCAGCACTTGACAGACAGATCTCTATGTGTGTTAGAAGCAAGCCTGATCTATATAGAGAATTCTAGGTTAGGTTAACAAGGGGTATATAGACTGTCTCAAAAAAGGGAAAAAGGTATAAATGAATAAATCAAAGTACTACTTCAGATTAAAACTGATTTGAATATAGTAGCATTGAACAAGACTGGCAAACCAAAGCCTACCCATCTGCCAGACCTAGCTAAGAAGCTAGAAGTATTTTTTTTATGGTTTTTTAAAGATATATCTATTTATTTTATTTATATGAGTACAGATACACAAGAGGTCATCAGATCCCATTACAGATGGTTGTGAGCCACCGTGTGGTTCCTGGGAATTGAACTTAGGACCTCTGAAAGAGCAGTCAGCGCTCTTAACAGCTAACTCATCTCTCTAGCCCTATTTTTTATGTTTTAAAAAGAAAAGCACAAGCCGGGCGTGGTGGCGCACGCCTGTAATCCCAGCACTTGGGAGGCAGAGGCAGGCGGATTTCTGAGTTCGAGGCCAGCCTGGTCTACAGAGTGAGTTCCAGGACAGCCAGGACTACACAGAGAAACCCTGTCTCGGAAAACCAAAAAAAAAAAAAAAAAAAAAAGAAAGAAAGAAAAGCACATACTTCATGAAATATTATCAATACAAAAATATTACAAATTACATGAAATTCCAACTTCAGAGGCACTATGTACCTTACTGGATCATTAAACATTTTCTATTTTTTGAGACAGGGCCTCATGTTTTCCCAGGCTGGCCTCACACTCTCTATATAGCTAAGGACGACTGAACTTCTGATCATGTCTCTGTCTCATGATTATAATACAGAATCACATCTGTTTTGCAGTGCTGTGGATTAAGCCCAGGGCTTCATATATGCTAGACAAGCATCCTGCACACTGAGCTGCATCCCACCCCATGAGCTAATTCATCTTCATGGTTGCTACCACATCTAACAATAGATTATAATCAAAGTTTCATGAGTATAGGATAGTCAAAGATCTAATATACCAAAAGCAAAGGTAAAAAGTCTTTTCAGATTTTCTATCAGGCTTAGGGAACAAGTCCTCTTCTTAATTCCAAAATGGTGGTAACTCAAAATTCTGTGGGCTATGAAAGGAATAAAATTCTACTGACTACACTGAAGTTGGAGGTCCAAAGCAGAGAGTAATTACAAGTTGAGAAAATATGATTTCCTTCCTAAGCATCTATATAATATCCTCAGCCTTCTAGCAGTTAGCTATAGGCCTGTAACTGATTTTGGAAGTAAAATACAAATGAAAGCGATTATGCTGGCCCATCATCCTCTTTGTCATCATCCTCAGGTGACTTGCAAAAACCTAGATAGATACTGGAAAAGTATGTTCAGTCTAGGTCATTCTGAATGTATCTACTACAGCAACCAATGTTCCCTAACTAACATAAAGACCAAAGCCTGAGCTAGAATAGCAATGTCTCCTTCTTTTACTAGTTAAAGGCAGAAACTAAATAGCCCAGGGTTACCTAAACAAACAAACAAAACAAAAAAATCACATTGATAACATCCCTTTGAAATAACTTTAAAAACTATTACCAACTGTATCTAAATGATCTGCTTCATAAATCATTCCTAAATACCTATCAGAAAGCTTAATAATACTATAAAGTAGCTCTGCTTTGGTGAAATATAGGCAGAGATAGCATGTAGTGAATTAATCTCCACTGAATTAAGTATTAAAGGATTTTGAAACAGCTCAACTTCTCCCACAGTGAGCACTCCTAATTCTATAGTTGTTGCAGAATAATACCTCAGAATTTAGAAATGAGGGCCTCTAAAGCTTTGATCCCAATTGCATTATCAATGGAGATATATCCCATTCTAAGGCAGGTTCTTAATAAAGAAAACTGGTGGAGGTCAGAGTTGGATTCTTTCCTTCATCTTTTTTGTTTCAAAGGAAGGGTCTCTCCTCTTGCTGTTTCTGCTGTGCTTCAGACTTCAAGTCCATACTAGATAGTCCATGAGCTTCTGGTTGATTCTCCTATTTCCACCGCCCATCTTGCTTACTTCCATGCTAGAATTGGAGACACACTTTTTATATTGATTCCGGGTACTTAACTCTGGTCACCGGGCTTGCACAACAAGTGCCCATCTAACAGCCCAGCATGACTGGTATTTCATGAAGCATTTATTACCTTTTGTAAAGAAAATAGAATTCAAAGTGCATAGAGATGTGGAAGTCAGAAAAAGAGACACAAATTACTACCCTCAAGGAGCAAATGTTCTAATGTGGAAGAAAACCAATAAATACCAAAAAAAAAAAAAAAAAAAAAAAAAAATGTGACCAAACTATCAACAGAAGATAAGAATACAAAGAGAAAAGGGAATAACCATGAGAGTTATTTTGGAACAGATAGTCAAAAAAGGTTTAAGTATTCTCTCAATAGGCATGAACAAAGTAAGAAAACCCTCTGTATACAATCCATCTGGAAAAGGGAACTCCAGGTACAGAAACCATGAGTGAAAAATTCCTAAAGCAATAGTAATTTATTAAAATGTTCTCAGGTAGACAAAAATGTTTACTATATTTGGGGACCACCAAGGCAGCCATTGTGACTTGAGGTAGTAAACAAGATGAGGAAATTAGGCCAAGGGCCAGATTTAGTAGTCTTATAGGACAAAGTCATCAGCACATTGGACTTTGATCTCAAATATAATGGAAACAACTGTAAAGGTTTTTAGTAAAGTGACAAGCTCATACTTAAGGTTCTACAGAATGATTTTCTATGTGTAAAATATCACAGAAGGAAGAGACCACTAAGAATAGAACTAGAAGATGAGTTAAAACTCATAGGATTTTACATGAAAGATCTAATAGGGTAAGACTACAGACTCTGTAGTACTCCCTCCCCATGACCCCTAGCTCTGCGAAGCCTTGGTTGCCTCAAACTCACAAAGATCTACCTTTCTCTCCCTCCCAAATGCTGGGATTAAAGGCATGGGAACCACCGCCACCCAGTCTGACAGATAGAAATGGTGGAAACAAGCAGGGCAGTTTCCTCAATTTGAATATAGTACCTAACAGACACGAGGGACTGAATGTGAAATGAAAGATTAGGAACAGAATTATAGGGCCAGCAGCTTGGCTCAGTAGGTAAAGGCACTTTGTCACACAGTCTGATAATTGAGTTCCATCTTTAGAATCTGCATAGCAGGAAAGAATCAACTTCTTCTGTGACTTCCACTTGTGTGCAAAGGTACAAGTGCGTGTGCACACACACACACACACACACACACACACACACACAGTATGGTGCTTTGAATGAAAAATGGCCCCCATAGGCTCATAGGGAGTAGCACTACTGAGAAGTGTGGCCTTGTTAGAAGAAGTATGTCACTGGGGGTAGGCTTTCGGTTTTCCGAAGCCCAAACCAGGCTCAATGTCTGTCTCTTCATGCTGCCTGCAGATCCCATGTAGAACTCTCAGCTCCTTGACAGCACCACCTGTGTCTTGCATGCTTCCATGCTTCCCATCATGTCAATAACGGACTAAACCTCTGAACCTATAAACCAGGCACAATTAAATGTTTTCTAAGAGTTGCCATGATGACAGTGTCTCTTTACAGCAATATAATCCTAAGTCACACAGATACACAATAAGGAAGTTTAAAAAAAAAAAAAAAAAAGGAACAAATCAAACCAGTACTTGTTAGATTTAAAGAGATTTGAGACTAAAGTCATCCTCTGTTATTTAACGAGTCCCTGGCTACCTGAGTTACATAGTAAGACCTTGCATCAACAACAACAGCAGCATTTATGGAGAGATGGCGCATCTCTCTTGCTGCCCTTGCAGAAGAACAGAGTTCAGTGCCCAAGAGGATAAAGCCCATAGGCACATGAACACTCACCTACTCACACAGATACACATAATCAGTGACAGCTTCCAAGACACAGTCTGAATAACTTAATGAATATGAACAGTGGTGCTATTTGGTAACATGGGAAGTCTAGGAAAGACAGACTGGGAAGTGAACATCAAAAGCTTAGTTTGGGCAAGCTAAAAACATGGCTCAGTGATTAACAGCACTAGCTGCTCTTGCAGAGGACCAGAGTTCGATTCCCAGAACCCATATTGTAGTACACAAATGTCTGTGACTCCAGTTCCAGGAGATCTAATGCCTTCTTCTGCCCTCTGTTGGAACCAGGCATACATATGACACACCCATACAGGTAGGCAAAACACCCATACAGATTGTATTAGTCAGGGTTCTCTAGAGTCAGAGAACGTATGGGTAGTCTCTATATAGTAAGAGAAATTGTTGATGACTTACAGTCTGTAGTCCAACTCCCCAATAATGGTCAGCAGCAGTGTGAATGGAAGTCCAAGGATCTAGCAGTTGCTCAATCCCACAAGGCACACAGGTGAAGAAGAAGAAAGAATCTTCCTTCTTCCAATGTCCTCACATAGGTCTCCAGCAGAAGGTGTCCACCACACCTGGATCTAGGACTTGMTTTGTCCCAGATGACCTTGAACTCAGAGATCTCCTTCCCTTAGTCTCCTGGAATTCATAGCCACTATGCCTCAAGATCTCCATGCCAAGATCCAGGTCAGAAATTTGTATCTCCCAGCCTTCCAATTCTGGATTGTAGTTCATTCCAGATAGTCAAGTTGACAACAAGGAATAGCCACTACAATCCACCCCTTGTCAACCTGACACAAATAATATCTCATGTCCACATGAAACAACAACAAGGTCATGAATATGCCTAACAAGATATAACTACTCCTTGTACAATCGCAAACACATCTGTAAATTTACAATGGGGCAATGTCCCTTGGGAACATTCTTTTAGTATCTCACCTTAAATACCAATTGATGCTAAAGAAATTGGAAGAAAGACAAATGTGTTCTTAAAAAAATAAAACAGAAGTGTTCATTTTACTTTAAAATCTGCAACTGGTTATGTGGCTTTAGCTGGTATTTATAACCACCTTCCTCTACTACCCATTCTGTATTTCCTCTACCCTCTGCAAGCACTTCAACAGATCTTGGCTCTTTTCCTGGAGGAGTGACCCATACCTTCATTCCTGATGGGTCTGCAATCCTGCTTGGATTAGGCTGTTGAGTCAGTGAACAATCGTGCATCTGGCCATTTCTTCTTCAAACAAACTGTAATACCATGTGTACTGCTCAAAGTTCTGTCCACTGAAGATTTTCCTTCACCTGTATCTTTCAGGGTTGTCCCAGAAAGGGGTTGTAATTCTACAGCTGTCCACTTCTGGGCGGTGCATGAATACTGTGCAGAGTCATCTTAAACCAGGTCCTAGTCTTCTCTTCTTCAGACAGCTGATCATTGGGAACAGCCCATGAGGCTATAGGCGCATGCTTGGCAGCAGATGGCATTGTAACAGTAGAAAGCGTAGGCATTTGAGCAACTTGCTTGTGCCTTCAGGCCCTTCCATTTGATTAGAGACTGCTGCTGTGCACCTCTTACTTTATGACTTGGAGGGTCTGATAACACCCAGCTCATGATTGGCAGTTCAGGTCACATGGTAATGCCCTATTGTCAAACATTCAGTTTCCACTAAGGCCCAATAGCAGGCCAAGAGCTATTTTTCAAAGGGAGAATAGTTGTCTGCAGATGATACTAACTAGAACTTTGCTCCAAAATCCCAAAGGTCTCTTGTGTGATTCAACTACAGGGCCTGCCAGAGGCTCCAAACAGCATCTCTATCTGCCACCAACACCTCAAGTACCATCAGGTCTGCTGGGTGGGTCCAAATGGTAGAGCAGCCTGCACAGCAGCCTGGACCCATTAAAGAACCTTCTCCTATTCCAAGCTCCACACAAAGCTAGCAACTTTGGTAAATGGGCCTGAATAACACACCCAAGTAAGGAATGTGCTGTCTCCAGACTCCAAACAGACCCACTAAATGTTGTACTTCTTTCTTGGTGGTGGGAGGGGCCAGATGCAATAACTTATCTTTTACCTTAGAAGGAATCTCTCTGCATGCCCCACACCACTGGACTCCAAAGAATTTCACTGAGGTAGATGGTCCTTGAATTTTGGTTGTATTTATTTCCCTTCCTCTGTTACATATGTGTTACCAAATGAGTCCAAAGTGGTTGCTACATCCTGCTCACTTGGTCCAATCAGCATAATGGCATCAATATAGTACACCAATGTGATATTTTGTGGAAGAGACAGATCCCTTCTAACTATGACACAGGGCAGGAGAGTTATTCTAYACTGAGGCAAAGCTGTAAAGGCATACTGCTGGCCTTGCCAACTGAAAGCAAATTGTTTCTTGAGGTCCTTATATACAGGTACTGAGAAGAAGGCATTTGCTAGATCAATAGCTGCATACCAAGTACCAGGAGATGTGTTAATTTGCTCAAGAAACAAAATCTGGTAGAGCAACTGCAATTGGAGTGACTACTAGTCAACTCTCATTCTCCACCATCTGTCTTCTGCACTGGCCAAATAGGAGAGTTAAAGGGAGATGTGGTGGGAACCACCATCCTTACATCTTTCAAGTCCTTGATAATGGCAGTAATTTCTGCAATTCCTCCAGTAATACAATACTGGTTTTGATTCACTATTTTCTTTGGCAGAAGCAACTCTAAAGGCTTCCATTAAGCCTTTCCAAACATAATAGAATAGCCCTCACTCCACAGGTCAGGGAACCAATGAGAATTCTGACAATTTTTAAGTATATCTATCCCAATTATACATTCTAAAACTGGGGAAATGACCACAGGATGTGTTCGGGGACCTACTGGACCTACTGTGAATCTGACATCAGTCAGAACTCCATTAATCACCTGTCCTCCATAAGCTCCTACTTTAACTGGAGGGCCACAATGTTTCTCGGGATCTCCTGGGATCAGTATTAATTCAGAACCAGTAATCCAATAGACCCCGGATGTCTGATTATTTCCTTTCCCCCAGGGTACAGTAACCCTTGTTAAAGGCTGTAGGTTCCTCTGGGGAAGAACTGGAGACTAACAGCAAAACTTTTAGGTGTCTTATCAAGATCCTTCCTCAGGGGAACCTGGTCACTCCTCCTTTCAAGAGGTTCTGAGTCTAAAAACTGGCTCAAGTCTGGAAATTGATTGCCTTTTGCCATGATCCAATGTAGCCTTTCTTTCATTTATTTAAGAATTTTTCTGCCTATACAGATCAAACAGATATACAGTAGGCTTCCTATCTATTTCATGCCTGGAAACACCATGACTTGATTAGCCAGTACCAATTATAAATTCACCTCTCCTGTGCTGACCATTATGGGCTATGTCATTATAAATGTTGTTTTGTCTACACTGTCCATTATAATAACTATGATCACCTTGTCTCTGGTGATTCAATACTGCCACCTGGCCCTTATATCCTTGGGGCCCAATTAAACTCATTGAATTTAACTCATCTAATTGAGCAGCAGCATCTCCAACCCTAAGGTCTGGCACAAGGAAAAGGGCAAGAACAAAAGTCTTCAAATGTGCTGACGCCCCTCTCATCAGTTTGCGTCTTATAGGATTCATGGAGGGCTTATCTTCTGGGCCTACCCAGTGTGGAGGATTAGGTTTTACACACTGTATCCACTCTAGCATTGCACTTTCCCTGAGCCTTAAAAATCCCTTCATCAACAATAAACCAAGGGATATCATGTATCTCCACCTCCTTTTCGGTAGGCCACCTTTTGATCACAGGTGAGCCTTCCAATTCTGGATTGTAGTTCATTCCAGATAGTCAAGTTGACAACCAGGAATAGCCACTACACACATTAAAAATAAATAAATCTGAAAGGAAAAAAAAAAACTCTTAAAAAAAAAAAAGTTTAAGCTCGGGGGTGGTGGCACACGCCTGTAATCCCAGCACTTGGGAGGCAGAGGCCAGCCTGGTCTACAGAGTGAGTTCCAGGACAGCCAAGGCTACACAGAGAGACCCTGTTTAGTTTGGGCTTAAAAGGTAGGCTTAAAAGATCTATAAGCTATTCAAATGGAAATGCAGAGAAAACTAGAAACAAATCTTGACCTCAAGAAAATAGTCAAGAACAGGGAAATAAATGTGGAAATTGTCAAAACCAAGAGAATCTGATGACATCATTCAGTGCAAATAAAAGAATCTTAAACACTGAGCACCCAGAAGCACTTCCAATGAGACACAATACAAATCAACAGATCATGATACCAGAAGTCAACCGAAAAAAATGATCAACTTGTCAAGTCCAGTGGATCACAAGGTGAAGTGAGATGAAATTTAGTGAAGACAGGTTGTTGTCTGACTTTCTCATTGCTGTAATCCAACACTATTTAAAAGAGGAAAAGGATGTGACGGAATGTGACAAACTAACCAAGACTGTTTATAAAGGAAATACCATGTCTGTTAAGTTGACAAGAATCATCCAGTGAAAAATGAAAATTGGCGATGACAAATATGAAAAAAATAATTGCAAGAACAGACAGAGTCAACCTTTAAAAAAAGACAGGTCTCACTACATAACTCTGTGTAGTGAGAATTCTGGAATTTTGATTTCTTTAAAAAAAAAAAAAAAAAAAAAAAACAGAAATGGGTTGGTGAGGTGGTTCAGCAGTTAAGAGAACTGACTGCTCTTCCAAAGGTCCTGAGTTCAAATCCCAGCAACCACATGGTAGCTCATGACCACCTGTAATGAGATCTGACGCCCTCTTCTGGTGTGTCTAAAGACAGCTACAGTGTACTTACATATAATAAAAAATAAATKTAAAAAAAACCACAGAAATATTACAAGAACATGCTTTCATTTTAATCCTAGGTGTAAGGATGTGGGGTTGTTTCAGACTGTCCAGAGCAGCTGACCATTTACCTTGTGCTCTAG